>DWNA01002304.1:0-12094 GCA_018249835.1 Heliconius besckei
TACATATTATGATTTCTACTGTGTCGTGCAGCCAAGTAAATAAAAATACTCGAACCGAATATATTCGGCACCATAGCCGAATAATTCGGCCGAATACGAATATTGAAAAAGATGCCGAATACATCGAGTACCGAATACCAAACGAATATTCGGCGCATCTCTAATATTAATTATTATTGGCATCTTTGTTTTAGTTTAATATTTTACAATTACTTGCTTAAAGTTATTATTGTATTATAATTTTATAATCGCCGTACCAACTCAGAGAACAATTATATCTGTATAATCGTTTCATAAATACGTCTAAATCTATAAATAAAAGGGTATGTATTTCATATCCTTATATTTTTTTTCTATATTATAATCTACACATATAAAAGGACTTGCAAATAATAAAATCGTGAAAAAAAATTGTGTCTCTACATTGATTATACATATATGCAAAAAAAGCGATTCGTTGTGTGTTCGTCAGCCACTTGGACCTATGTTTATATTAAATTGTTGACTAATCTCCGTTTCCGTCAAACTAAACGCAGCGTTGAGTTCCAACATTCAACAAGCTGTCTCTACTTACTATTACCAAGTAATTCGAACATGTAAAATATGGTATTTAAGTTACAAAGGTACTTAAACCTTAATGGGTTCAAGCTCAGCTAAACGTCACAAAAAGTCTTAATAATCCATAAAAATACCATGGCGAAGCATCACCACGGCCAACGCTAATTGGAGCAAGTCCATTGAGACTCACGGCTCTTGAAGAATACAAACCGGTTTGTTAAGTACTTACTAATATTTATACTATTGTTAATATATTTATTTTATTATATATTTTTTTATCTTCACGCCGTACACAACGGGTGAACGGGTCTGGGTCGGCAGAGAAAACCTAGGAACCTAGTGTTCAGACATTCCGTATCCATTAAGACACTACCGTTCCCCATTCTGAAGGCATTGCGTCAATGGCGGAATTCAACGCTTGAATACATTTATGTTATATAATAATAGGCACTAAGAAAATTTATTTAATAAAAATCTTATCGGGGGAAAATACTTTTTCGTAGTTCTTTGGTTTTAAGTATAAGATAGAGCAGATAAAGAAGTCGATAACACTACAATCGACCCCGCAAAAGGAAATATTTCTATATATATTTACTAGTGGACCCGTACGCGGCTACGCCCGCTTGAACAATACGAATATATTAATGAAATTATTTTCAGTTTTCAATAGAGAGATGCCTTAAGCAAGCTCATTTTGGGTGACGTTTTCTAACAACAAACTTTGCAAATCGTTGCCTAGCAACGACAGTTGTTATTAACATGGCGAAATAAATTGCATGTGAAATTAATAAGTATTTTATTATATTGGTATATATTGAAAATATCACAAATATTAGAAAAAAAGTATCCTTTGTTCATCCCGAGACCCTCAAGTATCTCTATATGAGTATTTTATCACAATTAAATTAGCGGTTTGGCCCTGATTGCGTAAAAGACAGACAGACAGACAGACAGAGTTACGTTCGAACTTATAATATAGGCATAGATATAGATATATACGTTACAAAAATCTGTAAATTTTACAAAAAAATGTTTTCCAATTTTCTTATTAAAAATTTAAAATCAGCTTCACGCTGTATCCCGCGCACAGCAGAGTAGGCAGAGAGCTCCGTTCTCCACTTTCTGCCGAATTCTAGAGGCATTGCATGTTGAGCCGCGCTTTGCCTCCACACCAGAGCGAAGAAATGGAAATATAAACATAAATAAATATTTCACATCCTCGAGTGGGGATCGAACCCACAACCGTCGCGTTACAGTTACATCCTAGTACCGATGCGCCACGACCGCCTCTTATTCTTTAAGAAAATCTCTCAATTCAAGGATTAACGAAGACATTTGTAAAAATAAATTAATTTGAGATGTGCCAGAAACGTCCTCTGTTACTGTCACCATGATCGACGTGAACGTCAAGCGTGTGGCGTCGGAATTTTGCACCAAACATTTAAAATCCACAACTTTTTGGCTAACAGCAATCGAGTTGCGTCAATGTAATAATGTTAAACACGTAATATTTATTTTTATTATTTCTTTCTTATACAAGAAAATAATTAATATTTTCATATTCGTTCAAAATTAAAAAAAATAATTTATTAATATTATTTTTACGCATCATCCGCTTGTACGCGTACCAAAAGAAACACGTAAACATCGGTGTAAATGTAAGCAAAGTATTTTATAATAAATAGATCGAGGGCATGTCTGGCATGGCGTGAAAGCACTAACTATAATTTTTGGTATTTAGTTTAAATCGCACATCTTAGGAATCGTGGCAGCGGGTTCAAATCCCTGTACGTTCAAATTTTTATATGTTTTCTAAAAATGTATTTTTCTTTTCTAAGTGTGGAATTAACACTTTAAATATATAAAAAATATAGCATTTTATATGATATATAACAATATAAAGTAGATATATGTATACAATTACAAAAATAACTGGATTGTAAAATCAGTAAACAAACGCCATATCACACTTTAGTGTCATAATGAAAATTACCTCACATAACAATTAGCAATAGTATATTTCCAATAAATTTAAATATCAATTCTACTTTGATTTACAATCTATAGACTTAGAAAATAGACAGAAATAAATAATAATAACAATTTTAAATACATTTTTTTCATAAATTCAGAATTTTTAACTATTATATTTTTACAGTGTTAAATATTAAGAAATTATTTTTTAAATTTAAGAAAAAAATCGATTAAAGCACTACGTCTACGAAGCCGGAGTAGGTCGGGAGATTGGTAATTGATAAAATGGTAATACGTGTGGTGTTTAAAGACGATTTTCCATGAGACTATAATATAAACATAACTATTCTTTAGAGGTTGCTCTCGATAGTACGACGATGGTGGCTCTGTCCATGTATTTTAATTTTTAAGTCTCTGATATTTTCTAAGGTATTACATATTAATTTATACGCTATAAAGGGCATTTAGCATAAAGTACATATTACACAACGTATTTAATTTATTGAGTATTATTATATAATTTACAATAGGTTTATAATGTAAGTAAAAAAAAAAAACATTATAAACCCTATATTATTTGCAACATATAAAAAATTACAATAGTGAAAAAGCCGTTTTTGAGATTTGCGTGAACAAACGCACAGATAAACCTTGTTTTAGGTTCTATTATATTGATAGAAGCGCAGTAAGGATATTATTATATGTATAGATTTGATAAGTCATTCAGTGCATCATATTTATTAGTACCGTAGTATTTGAGAATTTGACTCGGCCACTGCCACCCACATGTATACGACAACGCTTCCAACCTTATCATTCTAATACACGAGCGACTTCCGTTCAATACGGTATACGATAATAATAAAAAAATGCATTATAATAAGGGAAAACATACGAACGAGCGGAACCTGGCAACCTAGTGTTATAACACTAGGTTGCCAGGTTTTTACACTCCGTGTTTTAACACTCCGTCCTCATTAAATCACTTCCGCTCTACTTTCCGCCGAATTCTGTACGCATTACATGTTGACTGGCAGAGCTCAAAGAAGTGCGTTTCCTCGATACCAGAGCGAAGAAATGAAAATATTAAATTAAATGACTAAATATTAAATTTCCTCGAGTGGGAGTCAAATTCAAATTCAAAATATTCTTTATTCAAATAAACTTGTAATAAGCACTTTTGAACCGTCGAATGAACATATGAACAAAAAGCTGCCACCGGTTCGGAAGGCAGTTCTGCTGAGAAGAGCCGGCAAGAAACACAACAGTTGCTCTTTTCAAAATCAATGGTACAATCTATTACACTAGCTGGCAACTATCCTGCATTACATTCAATAGACATTAATTCCATACATGTTTGTCCTCTAAATATTCTTGAACCGTGTAATAAGCTTTACTTGTCAGAATTTTTTTTACTGATATTTTAAATTTTGGAAGTGGGAAACCTAGAATACACTGCGGAATTTTATTATATACACGTATGCTCAGACCCATAAGAGATTTATTAACTTTTTGGAGGCGAAAACTTGGAGTAACAAGCTTATCTTTATTTCTCGTGCCTATCGTATGATTGTCACTATGTTTACTATGACAATGTATATTTTGTCGGACAAAGAGAATATTATAGTATATAAATTGGGAAGCAAACTGGCAGAGAATCTCGCGCTCTTAGTTTATAAATATATCTTACGGCTCTTTTTTGGAGGATAAATATTGAATTTATGTCTGAAGCACTGCCCCATAGCAGCATTCCATAAGATAAAATACTATGGAAATAGCTATAGTAGACTAGTCGGGCAGTGTCAATGTCCGTCATTTGTCTTATTTTTTAATTGCGAACGCGGCAGAGCTGAGTTTATCCGCAAGTGCTTCCAGATGAGTGTTCCACTGGAGTTTGGAATCTATAGTTACATCTTAGAAAATAGCTGATTCCGACAAATTGAGAGTCTCTCCTTTAATTAGTAGACTAAAATTATGTTTTTTAACATTTTTTAAAGCAAACTCAATACATTTAGTTTTTTTAGCATTTAACATTAGATTATTAATATCAAACCAACGAAGAATATGCGATAATGCACTAACTTGGTTTAAATAAGAGGCAATAAGGTCAGGGCAGTATCCTGTATACCATAATGTTTTAGTTTTAACAACAGAGTTACATGGTCTACGCAATCAAAGGCTTTGGATAAGTCACAAAACACTCCAATTGCATTTTGTGACCTCTCCCATGCGTCATAAATGTGGACTGGCCTTTGGTGAAACCATATTGCTCACTATGGAAACAATTGTTAATATTTAAGAAAGTTGTGAGCTGGTTGAACATTATTTTTTCAAATATTTTACTTAAGGATGGCAAAACAGAAATCGGTCTGTAATTTCCAGTCTCGGATCTATCTCCACTTTTGAACCCACAATCTATCGTTTTATTCTATCTAAGGCTTATAACACTGCTGATACATTGCTATGACGAAACATTAATTGAAATAAAGTACATATAACATTTAACTGTCCATTAGAAATATATAATTGACATCACATTTATATATAATAACAAACAACCAGAGATACTAACGCGTATATGTGAACTAAGGCTTATATAATTTTCTATGACCATTAAAACGGCGTATATGTGAATAAATGGTTTTTCTTGTCAATACAAAAAGTAATGAGTTATCATGTTTAATCGATTTATAGCTGTTCTTATTGTATTGCAATAGAGACGTGTGATTACCGGCGATCATCAAATCAATGTATTATATTTTTATTAGATAATAATAAATAAATAAATAATTATTATAATTTTTATTTTTATTTAGATAATAGAGGCTAGTTGTGGCGCAGGGGCCCATTCGAGTAAATGAAATATGAAATATTTTCATTTCTTCGTTCTGGTGTTAAGTCTTAAAATTAGGTTGCCAGGTTCCCCCGGTCTCTGGCTTCACCTATATGCGGAATACAGCGTGCAGGGTAAAAAAAGAAAAGAAAATGTAACATTTTAAATTCAAAAATAAATCTATTATAGATATTTTAATTATTATTATTTTTATTCTACTTCGTAGTCTCGGTAAATGAATACCGGCATAGTCACGGACCTAAGTCAAGTGAAAGCCAAATATACATATGAATAATGAAATTAACTGTTAATAAAGTATTATTATTATTAACTTACAATACAAATAAAGGAAATAATATATAGGTATTTCATAGAAAAAAAAACATTACAAACTTATATTTTAGTAATTTTGTCCAAAATGAGCGTCGGTGGGCGCTACCGACTCGCACTTAACCGTTTTACGATCGAGCTTCTAATTTTTACGTCTATTGTAAAATAACGTATGTACAGTAAATGAGCGCAAGTTTGCGCACGCGCATCCTAAAAGGCTACACGAGTGGCATCTCAATTCTCAACATACAAGATGTATGGCAAACTTATTTAAATTCGTAAGTCACGCAGACTAACATTGGATTTAATCCAATTGTTTTTACGTAAATACCTTTGTATTTTAGCAATAGATGGCGATTCGTCGCTCGTTCGTTTGAGAAAATTTGGTACCTTTTTTTTTTTTTATGGAAAAAGGACAAGGCAAACGAGCGTTCGGGTCACCTGATGATGATCACCGCCGCCCACGACCCCGTGCAGCACCAGAGGAGCTACAGGTGCATTGCCGGCCTTTGAGGTGGAGATAGACGCGCTTTTTGAAGGTACCCATATCGTACCGACCTGGAAACACTGCCGCGGGTAGGCCATTCCACAGTTCGGTGGCGCGTGGAAGGAAATTTCTACCTACTGTATAGTCGGTGAAATACTGTTTTGTGTATATATTAGCCCAAAAAGCGCTAGTGAATTCAATATTTTATTATCTTCGAATGGGAATCGAACCCACAACGCAAGTGCCACAAGCAGAGGCATTTTTAACAAACGATTATTATTAAGTAGTTTCCATGTTGTTTGCAAGATCTGTGAAGATGACAGCAAATATTATTATATCGAGAAATAATCTGGTTTTCTGTACATATTTCACACATAATATTTATGTCGAAGAAAATATTACTCACCTCTAGACTCATTATACACATTATACTGCATTATTAGTGCTTAGTATATGACGTGTTTTCTAGTACACTAGAAGAGGGCCCTAGTGGACTAAATATATTAAAGAACTGCAATATTACTAGAACAATTTATTTAATTTTAATTATTTTCTATCTAGTTCTTTTACAATTTTTTGAACCTTTATACGCGGTTGTCGTCTATAGAATTATTAAGAAAAAAATATTAATTCGTGTTAAATTGGACATTGGTGATAAAATATGAATGATTTGTTTTTTTTTACAATATATTTATGTAAAAATAATAAAGTATTGTTTGTAAAGTAAATAATAAAATATATATTTATGAGACTTCATGGTGTACCTCATTTAAATTAACCGTAGACTGTCTTCATAACTGTATATAATATATGGGCAGCGGCGTCGAGTTTCTCAACACAACACACAATGCCTCCGGAGTTCGGCGGAAAGGGGGAAACAAAGTGTCTTAACACTAGGCTCCCTCTACCTGCCCTGCTATAAGCAGAATACAGCGTGAAGCTGAAGAAGATATAATATAAAGAATACAAGCGGGAACCGAGAGACGGACATCCGTACTCTACGACCACTCTCCAAATTATTAAAAACAAAAAAAAAATAGTTGTAAATAAAACAAATGAGGAAAATCCAACATAATTAGTGTGTTATTTAATTAACAAAATAATATAATTTCTTAGAAATATTTTATTTCTTTGATGGTAAACATTGACACACTCTTGTTGAGCAATTGTACAAGAATCCGAGACAAAATACTCATTGTTTGACTAGCACCTGAGTAAAAATAACACTTAGGATATGAAATCATACAGATTATATTTATAGCGGTAGCATTTAATAAGCAATAAAAATCATACGTTTATTACTTTATTACTCACTTTTAAGTGTGTGACCGACCTAGAAATTAAATTAAATTACATTGGGATTATTTTGCCACTATTTAGTTAGGTGACGCCATCGCGGTATTGGGAAGCGTCTGTCGGTCCGTCTATACACATGACGGTTGCGGGTTTGGTGGTGGGTGCTTATATATAAAGCTTTACTTCAACCACAACATTAAAGTAAGAAATATAATAAGTGAATCCATTTGGACAATTAACATGTTGTGGGTTGCTGGTGCCTGTGATAGGTACGAAACCCGTGATAGAGGTCACCAGGTCACCTCAGTATCAATTCAAATAGGCAAGGCTACATAACATCACAATATGAAGTCGTCGTGGCGCAGCGGCACAAGGGTGTGACTGTAACGCGACGGTTGTGGGTTCGATCCCCACTCGGGGAAGTGAAATATTTATTTACGTTTATATTTCCATTGTTTCGCTCTAGTGTAGAGACAAAGCGCGGTGTTGAGTTCTGGCACTCAACATGCAATGTCTCCAGAATTCAGCAGAAAATGAGGGACGGAGTGTCTTAACACTAGGTTCCTTCTGCCTACCCTGCATGAGGGATACAGCGTGAAGTTGATTTGATTTAATTTAATTTTAAATATTCATGCTCGTGTAAGAAAAATGTAACAGATAGCTATCTGTATATGGAAGATATTTAAGAAAAACTACTATTGGGGGCATTTATTAACGAAATTGGACACAAGACATTGTTTATTTTAAATTGATGTTTGTTTGTCGGTTGGTCTGTGCGTTCTCAGAAACTTTTAAACTCATTAAGTGCAGTTTTCACTATTGTATTGTTGTGGACTTGACTTAATATTAAGTGATTATATTTTATCACTTTCAAGCGGACGAAGTCGCAAGCTGGTCGCTAGCTTACCATATTTTCGCTTCCCCTAAGTGGAAATAATTTCATATATTGATGTATATTTAAATACTTTAACAACTTATGAATCGGACACAGACATATTTTACTTAAACCATTTCAAGTGCATAAAGTAGGTACTTTTATTTAGTTAGACATAAGAAAAACCGTACTTTACTATTATCTTATCCGGATATAGATTTGAATATTGATATAATTGGCGTAAACAATCGTATCGTAATAAGTTTAAAGGAAACAAACGAAATCGATTGATAAGATCCCTTAAAAAATTATTATGAAACCATGAAACACGTGTTCAATGAAATATTCTCGATTCTAGAGTCTCAATTTCAAAATTTATAAAGATCAGTGGCGACTTCAAGATTTTTCCATATAAACTTTCAACCCCTTATTTACACCCCTAGAGGATGAATTAAAATAAACCACGAAACACGTATTCAATGATATATTTTTAAGAGTATAAGTTTTGATTTTTATAAAAATCGGTGGCGATTTAAAGATTTTTCCATACAAACTTTCAGCCCCTTATTTGCACCCCTAGGGGGAGAATTCTAGAAAACGATGAAACCAGTTTTCAATTAAATACTTTTATAAATCTAAATTAATTTTTTTATAAAAAGCGGTGCCGATTTCAAAAAAAATCCATACAAGCAATGAACCCCTATTTCACCCCTTTAGGGTGAATTTTTTTCAAAATCCCTTCTTAGTGGATGTCCAGATTACGAAAGTAAACATCTCTTCAAATTTCACGTTTCTGCCATCAGCGGTTACGGCTGTGCGTGAGTCTTACCTCTTACCTCAGTCAGTAAGGAAAAGTCCTTTTATATATATAGATAAGCTATTTTCATGTAAAATTTCATTTAAATCTGTTTAGTAGTTTTTGTGTAAAAGTGAAACAAACATGCCTACACAAACTTTCACATTTATGTTATATTATGTTTGTTTCTAATTATAGCTATATGTAGAATTTTCCTATTAATATTATATAAATATATGAGGCAAGGTTACATACTAAAATTTATTCTGAATCTATATTAGATAGAAGATAACTATGTTTTTTTTCTTTGGTGTCAATTCTGTGGATTTCTAAAACAACCGTTAATCCACTTGTCTTCTGTCCAGATAACGTGACATTGATACTAGGAAATAGTTTACTTTTCAAAATTTTCTTATCAGAAAACAAACTTAAAATATTATGTTATTCAGACTTAGTTACACACGAAAAAACGTACACGAAAATATTAGCTTAAGTTATTTTCTTTGAAAAACAATGATATCATAGTAAGTATTTGGTGTTAAAAATTAAATAATTCTAATTATATTTATGTTAATCTAATTCAATCGTTGCATATAAAAAGGTTTGATATGCGAAATTGTATCTATTTTCAATAAATATAGTTACGAAGCGAGGGAAGCGAGCGGAGCGCTCTCTCTACTTTTTTTTACACTCTCCGTCATATAAATAGGCTCCCAAACGGTTTAACCGATTGAGATGAAAATTTGGAAACATATAAATATGACCACGTAGATGATTTTAGGCGAAAAAAATTCAAAAAATCAAAAATTCATTTCTCGCTCCGCTCAATGTGTAAACACTACCGAGAATTTGCGAGAGCAGCGAGTCAAAATTGAGGTCCGGTTCTCGCCCCTAGTATAGGACACTAAGTACTGCATGCACCGCCCAAATTTCGAGACATTTTGCGTGGAATGGGAGGACTTAACGTGCTTCGTCTTATTGCTATTGCGAGGAAATGAAGATATCTTATTACCCAAATGGGATTCGAACACACAACCGGCGCGTTTACAGACAGAGGCCTGTGCCACAGTACACTAATATTGTTAATTCCCTATTTCATATTAAAATAATCATTTATTTACATAATTAAAAACATAATGAATAAAAAATTAGATAACAATTTTTTACTAGTAAAGTGTTAATAATACCTACTGTTAAGCTAATTAAATTGTTATATTACACTATAATTCTGATCGATTTTATTTTTTCAATTATTTAATATTAACTTGATTTATTAGTTTTATTGTTAGTTTTTTATTCAATTCAATCAAAATTTTATTAATGATAAATTTTTTTTAGATTTTCTATTTAACACAAAGGAAAGTATATTGTATTTACAATTAATTTAATATATATTCAGAAACTAGCTAATTGAGATTCTAAAAATCCCATATAGTCTAAGCTAAAAATCTACATTTTAATTACTTGTATGATATTTAAATTACGTAAAATAAATTTATAGAAAGGCTTTTGATTCACAAAATGATTATATTTAAATACAAACAACGAATGTAACTGAAAAAAATCGTAAGTAAAATGCAATAAATAGAGTACATAAATATTTCGAATTGGTATTTCCTTTGTAAATAATTTCACAGTGACATACGTGGATGAGGTGAATTATTCTGAACAAAAGCTAATTATTACTTCACTATAGCACAGCAGACAATGTTGTATCCAGATGATCGTGGGTTTGAAGACTGCTCGTTGGAAATATAAATGTCAAATCTTTAATTAATATTCCTAATTAACAGTTTTATAAAAACAAGAGTTGACTCACTCAGCGTATACTTTTTCGTACTTGTGTATAGCGTATATGTATATACTTTTTTGTATATAGTACGTAGAAGAAATTTGCATATATTTTGAATTTGTTCCATAAATTAGGTGAGAAAATCGGACAACACACATCTATAGACTCTATTATTAAAACAACAGAGGTCGTTTTAAATTTACGTTAAACGTTTACACATGTACTTACAAAACTTAGAACAATATTACAATGCATCATTTAATATGTTAATCTATAATTAACGTCATTATAATTAACATTAATTTAGCGTAAACTAAAGCTGAGATTTTTGAGGTAAACAGTACCTACACGGAACCTACAGAAACACTTAAAAAACCCGGTGTTACCCCTTACGAAGTAATATGAATTATGAAGACTGACTGGAGCGTCAACAAAAGATGTTTATATATTACCTATATTGATTGTCTTTGATTAGATCGCTTCAGCTTACCTACGGCGACGGACGGATGCGAACATTTCAAATTGTAAATATTTATTGTTTCACCACAAACATCGTTCTCAAGTTCAGCAAAATATTAAATTTTCTTGTTTATTTTTTAAGTTCAATACAATGTATCACAACTACTAAGTAATTACAAACAAATTCGTAATTACTTGTACAATTATTTTTTTTCAAGGATTTATGTAATGTGATTTTAAGCAAGATATCGCTTTAAAATTTAATATTTAATTTTGAAAAATCATTGATAAACGAAAAACAAAATAATAGATAAAGATAGGGAATATTATCTATCGGTTTACGATCGAGGACATGTTTATTTAAAATACACTCGGTGTATCATATTGTTCGGTTTGTTCGTTAATAGCGAAAGTACTACGTCACTACGTCAGTTAATGATTTAATACATATAGATAGACTAGCGGACCCGGACGCGGCTACGCCTGCTTCAACTATAAGAATATTTATAAAATATATTCATGAAATTATTTTTAATTTTCAATAGAATTAGTAAGAAATATATAAGCCTAAATAATCAAAAAGAATAATAAGTAGAGACATATTATTAGAAAGAAATATCTGAGTTATTGAAATGAACCAACAAAAGGATTAAAAGTAACTAAAGGATAGGTATTCTTAATATTAGAAAAAGTAC
>DWNA01002305.1:0-12090 GCA_018249835.1 Heliconius besckei
CCGCTGTCAGAGGGCGGTGAGATGTACGGTCGCGGCGGCAACGCCGGCACGGGCGCGGCGCCCCTAGCCGGCGCGCTGTCCTCGGCCGCGCTCTCCAAGTCCTCCTCGGCGGACTACTCCACGTACCAGCAGTACCCGCCTGCCTACCAGCAGGATCAGGTATGAGACTGCAAACTCCTGGTCTGTCCTACTTGAGGAGTGGAATATGGTATTTGGGCGTCCATGAGTTACGACACATGTTAGAGGGGGTCGAGCGGGTAGGGAGGCCTCCCTCCCAAAGTTTCGTAATACATTTTATTTTAATTTTTTTAAAATTTACTTACATTTTTTTGTGTGGCGTCACACTGGTGTCACGTCACAGCGATCAATAGAAAGAACAAAATTTGTGTGACGTAATTTATGGACGACTCCTTATTATACTTGACCCTTTGTATTTGAGAAATTACCTATATATGGGTACTAAATCTCTGTGTTTGAGATGTGAGGTTAAATGGTCTCAGGTGCAAAGGGTTGTTGTGTGTATATATGATAGAGCATTTTATAGTAGTGTAGTTTGTAAGTTTTTTATTTTTGGGTTCACTTTTCGATTAGTTATTTGTTTAAAACAGTAACTGTAGGATAAATATGTATGAATCAATAGAAAACTCAATTATCCTTCTCTATATACTGCAACAATCAATCATATGAAATTTTGTCATGATAATAAAGCAATTATTAATTATTGGAACTAAAAAAATATGTAGGAAAGATTCATAATATATTTCGGATCATAAAGAAAACATTTTAATGAGAATAAAGTATTGTTTACAATAAAAAATGCTCCAATATACACACACAACTCGTGTAGTGGCCGCGTGTCATGTCACGTAAATGCGAGAGCCGCCATTACGGTCACGACCCACGTGACACGTCGCCATTACACTAAAGTACACAATGTATTCACATAATGTCGTTTTTTATTATTTTTTCAATTGAATAAGTGATTTTGGAAATGCCAAGTTAAAGTAATGATAGTAAGTTACATATTTTCTTGCAATTTATGCTAAAATATAGTTTCAATGTATCTAATGTCGGTACAAGTCTTTTGAGGTGATATTTTTTCATGTTTGTTAAACTGGCGTTTATTAAAATCGCAAAATTATATTACGAAATCACACATTCTATAACAATTGCGTTGGTAACTTAGTTATTGTACATATACATACTTTTTATTATATTTAAACATAGAATAATAATACTATCAAGTCAAAAAAATTAAATGATACATAATTATTTCATTATAAATACTAAGCTATCATTGCAATTTTATTGATATATTTTTTATTTATTTTTAAGTGCTTCACATTTTTAAAACAAATTTCTTATGAGCTTTCATCTGTTTTGCGATTAAAGGTCAAGTTCATTTTATAAAGTTCACAATAAATAATCAATCACGTGAATTCAGCCTTAAATCGTATTTTACTTTGTGCAATAATTTATTTAAAAATTCATTATTATGAATTATTTCACAAATGTATTTTTTTATCATCATGGAATTGCTTGGCTTGAACCATTTACCTTTTTAGTTAGTTCTTTATAACATGCTCACATATTATTATATTTGCTAGGACATTCATCTGGGTAGTATTATATATAAATAAACATGTTTTCATTTTAATGTCAAATGCATTGCTTTGCTTCATCCCCATGCTTGTCGTTCAATGAACAACTTTTCTCCAACAATATTCGTTTTTACATGCAATTTTTTACACTAAGAATTCTTAATTTTAGAATAATGTGTGGAAAAGAGTTGTTTTATTTTGAATAACTTTCACTGAATCGTGTTGAAAATATAATGAATTATTTATTAAGTTATATTTTCATGTTTAAATGTGTCATTTATTCTTTCAACATGATCTAATAGGTTGCGGTGCTTAATATAATAAATTTGCTATTATTTTGCTTGCTTTCCCCTGTAATTTAATATTCCCACATTAACAGTTGGTGCAAATACTGAATTGAAACTACCCATATATTATTTGATATTACTTAAATAAATAATTTATATTTATTATTTGTCTAAAAAATAGTTTCTTTTCGGTATTTGTTTATCGCAAACATTGAAGATATGTCTCAGCTCTAGGATTGTTCAAATTTTTCTGTCGTAAAGTAATTTCCAAAGTCGCCTAGATACGGCAAAGTACAGCCAAGTTGACATGTTGATTGTGTTCATTAATATTCACTTTAATTAAATACATGGGTTTTGGTATACTGTCTTCCATAAATCACATTATCGCTTCGTTCTACCTCCCGACATCCATTCCCCTGTTTTACATAACCGAATGAATGGATGAATGAATTAATCTTTTCATAACACGTTTCTTCTTTTCGTCTCTTTCATAACACATTTGACATGACTGGTGATGGACGTGTGAGTGAGAAAGGGAGCTCAATTTGGTTGTACTGTAGAGTGTAGTGTTTGCGATCCACGTGCAGGGGCTGTCGCGTGCGATGTCTTAGCCGCGTCCATAGTGTCCTCATCACCTCATGGCGGGTCGGCTCGCACGCTTTCACTGCTACTCACAATGGCTGGCTCAGTTGCGGCGAGTGGTTCATGTGTTCTTCTTTTGCAGTTGGTCGATCAGGGCCCACAAGAGTGGCTCCTCCACAAAGACAATTAGATAGGGGTCCGCCGGGGTAGTCGCGGCTAGGGGGTCTCACTATGGACGGGCATCGCACCGCACCAGACTAAGCTTCCCTTTAGTTCCGTTCCGATCGTTCGCATCGCATCCTACCTACCTACACTCTAGAATCTAGAGCGAGATGACATAGCTTTGTTTCATCTCAACATGTAAATTGGCATTTAAAGTACAAATTAGTAAAACAACGATTTTTCTCGTATTGTTGCAGGTTCATTAATATCTATAATTTTAACGATAATATTAAGAGCTGTACTTTAAGTGTTCAGAGATGAAATTCGAATCTGTTTATTGTAACCAGAGCAGAGCGCGCGCCACGCGGCCGCCCCGAAGCCGATTTTCATTGTTAATGGACATTTTGCTTGTTTTGTACACTTTATATTTTTATACTTTTTAGTTTATATACAAACGAAATCAAAAAATTTTTAGTATGTGGCGTGAGACATAAGGAGGCTTCGGTGCGACGCGTCTAGCGCACCCATACCTATGGTTTATCGTCCTATTACTCGCTCTACGATCGTGTGTTTACTCTTATCTACTATTTTTTTCATCTCCACTCTGGAAATTGTCTCTGCTACATTTTTAAGTATACTCTTTTTGTTTTAATAAAAGCGAATAATCCGACGATAAATCAACCTATATACATTAGATTGTCAACGCAGGTGGCCTAATTTCAACATGTATTCTAAATTAAGCTGTTATTTTATTTGTGTTCAATCAATAATCTCGTAGTGACGCTTTGTACCCTTGATGATTCGGAGGCCACTTAGCGTTCTGATAAGAATAGGCCCCCTATAGGTCCTCAAATATATTACATCATAAGACCTCCCTTGTATACTTCGTCTAGTGTCTCGGCAGAGAGATTTATCACTAGTTTTTTTACTATGGGGCATTACGTGGGGACCACTAAGGCTCGCCAACCGCCGTCGTTCAGGAACTAGGTAAACCATGTAGCTATCGCCTACTTAGTGTATAATATTCTATTAATTAAAAATATACCAAAAGAACTGTTTTAATAATAAATAGAAAAATAGCAAAATATTATATTACAAACTATTAATTTAATTGTGAAGTAAGTTTTTATACCTAAGTAACACGTTCACACATCTTAGCAAGATCAGCCATTAGATGTGGTTTTTAGTATCATTAGTGTTACCAATCTGCCAAATCTAGATTCACAAGACCATCTAGTGAATTATAACATTAATAATTGGCAATATTTTATTTTACCCATTTTGGTACCCTGATAAAAATATAAGTGAGGTACTAGTTAATGACAATGACCGGCGCGTTGGCGGGCCTGGGGGCACTAGGCGGGCCTGGGGCAATAGAGGGGCACTAGACGGGGCATACGGGGCGCGGGCGCTAACGAGTGCGCGTTGTGCGGGCCAGGGCTCTTCGTACGGCGGCGCGCGCTACGGCGGCGACTACCACGGCGCGCCAGGTGTGCACCTGCCGCACCACGCGCCCAAACACTTCAACAGCGACTGCGCCAAGGACTGGCCCGCCGCATAGACACCCACACACCCCCCGACACCCCCACATACCTCCACACACCTCCACACGCCTCCACAGGCCTCCACACACCCCCACACGCGCGCGCCCGGCGCCCGAGACTTACAATGCAATCTAATGACGATCTACTATTATAATAATTATAACTAGTTTGACTGCAGTTTTTAAGAGATTAGCTAGAGAGGGAGACACTCCGTCGACTGCATTGACACAAACCCACACGCGTACGTTAACTTAGTGGTAACAAATTAATTGTAATTAAATTTTAAAGTACGTTTTACATTTAATAATATACCTACGGTAGTGTTGTTTGTATAAGAGTACGGGCACGGCCCCCGGTGTCGCGGCGAGCTCCGAACGGCTCGTGTACATCTCTGTACACGGAAAGTTTTTAATTTCTTTGCCTTTTTTATTATCTTTTATTTTGGATGTGGGCTCCTTTTTTAATGTTTTTAATATTTACCATTATGTCCGATGATTTTGTTTTCGCGTTTTTAAAATGATTTCTTTTAATGAGAGTGACGCAATAGCGTCGGTGGTGACGTAGGTGATGTTGTGCAGTGCACGGCGGCGATCCCGCCACATTTGACAGACCATATGTTAAAACAAAGGCCAATTTAGGGAAAATTACCTAACCAACTTAACTTAAGCTAATGACTTGTATAAATATTTGGTATATGTATCGATATGTATGTTTAATATTAGAGTTTTTGGTTATTTACCACCCACTTAGACTTAGGAAAACGTTAGGGATCTAATGAAATAATGAACATTGACTGAACGTGATTTAAATATTTTTTGATTTCCCGACGTTTCGAAAAGGGAGCAATTCTGTATAATAAATATAATTCGTAATTGTAATGATTAATTTTTTCTTTTTTTCTTTTTATATGAATTTTAGTTTTTTATTGCAATATTTAAGTTTATAATATTGAATAAAATAAATAATTTAATAATGAAGTTCTACCTGCCAAATTGTTGACGAGCAAGAGAGGATGTTGTATGTTTTAAGTGACGACGCTCAAGCACTTAGTATAGAGGCACCGCACCTTTCGCGCGGACGTGTACATACTTTAAACTACTGTTAACTAAACTATAACTAAATATGTCTATTGTAAAGTTAATTTTTACGTGATCGCCAAACAAACGCGGCGCCCGCCCGCCCCCGGCCAGAGTGAGTTATTATTTAAAGTAAACAATTTTTAGATTAAATTTAATGTTAGTCCTTTACTGTAACTATATATCGATCAATCGTTTGACCGATCGACTGATTAAAATTTTAGTGATAAGCTAAGTAATGTGACGGCCGGGGGCCGCTCGCCGCGCCCTCAGCTCTCCCCCCCCACACACGTACCCCCGGGGGGGCTGTTATTGATGTTTTGATAGGGGAGTTGTTGTTGCACTGAAGCATTGTTTGATCGTATAGCATAGGGTTATTTAAGATCGCGCCGTAAGTAAACTTAATTATTTATCAGTGAGCACTCGCTCCGGCGAATGGTGCGGAGTAACAAAATTATGCTAAAAATAGAGAAAAATTAAATAAACGCCTTACGATGTGATGTTCATATAGTTACGCGGATATTATTATTACACACGACTGAATACACATCATTATGTAGGGAGACGAAACTTGTACCTTCTAACGTAATATTCAAATAATATAAATAATAATTGTTAAATGACGTCGGTGCCTATCTCTACGCCCCGCAGCTAGGTTACGTGTAGTGGTGTCCGCTTCTACCGCTCTCCTCTACTCTCTCACTTGATCGTTCCTATGTAAGTTAGGTTTAATTTGTTTCGATTCATTCCTCGTTAGTAAGATTCAGTCTGTCGTTGGTAAGTTCGCTTCCCCCTGTACCCCGGTGTACCCTCGGGTGTCCGTTCACCCCCTCCCGCTATCGTTTCCGCGTAGGTTAATACACAACCACCGATAGTGACGAATGTCCTCACGTCTGTTTAATGTTAGGAAACGATGCCTTAAACAAAGCGTTAAGTGAATATAGAGATGATTTATAATTATGTTATTTTCAGTGATAATGAATTAGCACTAAGGTGTTCTTAGACAGCCTTCGGAACAATTTGTATGAAGTTAGTTTGTAATCAAGCATCGTGGCAATCTTCTAAGTAACATAATAAAGAGTATAATTTATTTAAATAAAGGTATAATATGTATTAGAAATTTTAGATTTACTGAACATTTATAATTAAACTTAGTGCAAATTATTGTGAGAAATCAATTGATAAAACTATTTATATGGGTTTTTAATTATTATTATTATTATTATATAGGAGAAGAGACATAAAATATTGGATGAATTTATTAATTAAAATAGTTAGCAAAATACAAATACGGTAAGACTCGTTAAGAGGCTCCGTCTGTCAAATGTGGTCTCTGGTCGGCCGCGACGTCACTGTGCGACGTCCGCGTAAGTTTTAACACTATACCTACTGTATCTTAATATTATAATATAATAAAAATAATGTTTATTAATAATATTTGATCATGGCTTAACTGTAGTACTGTTGTGTAGTTTACAATTTCGACTTGTTTGTATTACTTTATATAATAATAGTGTACGCGGTTTTTATATGTGTATGTTTATTCATATAGTAGTAACATGTTTGTGTAAAAGTGTATTTTTGGTATATTATTATTAATATAATATAAAAATAATAATATTAACAACAGGCGCGCGCGGTCGACTGTCCGTCCGTCGCGGCCGCCGTATTGATAATGCCGTTATGATCGTAATTGACTAATTATATTATATATACGTGACCCCTAGTGTTAACGTTAGACTAGCAGGAATCGTTTTTTAAGTTATTCTCTACTTTGTACTGTAAATGTACGAATTGATTGCATTTAGCGACGCGCCGGCGACGTCACTATATTAGTCGGTTCTAAAGTTATTTTAAATCAATGCAGGTATTATTAATATAATGAAAAAAAAACCTTGTATTTATACTAGATTATATTATTATTATGATATAAATGTAATTATTATCGAACGCATATTATTAAAGTAAATAAATCGCACGGGCTTTACAGTTAATTGTAACATTAATTACTTATAAAACTTAGGGAAGTCGTTATTTATTTCTGTTTTTTAATTTAAAAAAATTCGATGTTGATTATTTTTTTAACTTTTAATATATACATATTTTTTTCATATTGTAGTGAATAAAGTACATAATTCTCGATCGATTAGAATACAAAAAATTGTTAGGTGAACTTATCGACTGATGTACAATATAAAATAATGGTTACTTGCGGCAATATATAAGTTTTACTTTACGGCCACTACGGGCGCCTGTATTTATAATTAATTTGTTAGCCGACGGTAAGCAGTAAGACTACGTTGTAATTTAATGTAATTAGCCCTAAGCCTCGGGCGGGGGAGGGGGGAGCGCGCTCGGCGCCGGGCCACGGGCGGCGCGCGCGCACCTCCCCCCTTACGCTCTTATATAAAAAGAAAAATTATGATAGACTTACACGTGCGTCCTTGTTGTTTCTTTTTAAATTTATAACATAACATAACATATGTAAACCTAATGATAATTAGTTAATTACGGTTAAAGCACTAAAATATTAAGACGAGAAG
Source organism: Heliconius besckei (assembly GCA_018249835.1). NCBI lineage: Eukaryota > Metazoa > Arthropoda > Insecta > Lepidoptera > Nymphalidae > Heliconius > Heliconius besckei. Next base: position 7,796 of record DWNA01002305.1, read on the forward strand.
CTTACTATATGTGCGTTTAATATTCGATGTAACTCAAAAGTGCTATCACACTAAATAACACTTAAGGTTTTCGAAGTAGAAATTATGCATTATTCAATATATTAGGTATTTTGGGTATATATTAGAGTTAGTTTTAACTGGTAAAGTAAGTATGTAGTTTGTAATGTAATGGAAAAAATAAACAGTTTGTCGTAGTTTTCTAATATTAAGCTTCTTCTATCTTAATGGTTTAAGTAATACTTACTACTGGTTGATTAATTAAAAAATATTAATATTACCACTGCAAATATTTGAGATATCTTATGATGAAATATATATCTACTTTAAGGACATTATAAAACGTAGATAATTAAAAGAAATCAAAAATTTCAAAATATATCTGGCATTTTTAATGGTCGCCCCCCTCATCCCATAGAGTAGTGTACCCCCTTAGGTGTCCAAGTTATCATAATTTTTGTTTTTATATCGTAATATATCGAAGTATCGAAAATTAATAATTGTTTAATAATAGTCTTACACGACTAATGTCCACTAGTAGCTACTCGCTAATTTTACGCGAAATACCGTACTGTACACTTCTGAATTCATTGCATGTATTAACTTTTGTGCCGCGATAAAGTATCTTAAAATATATACTAACTTTTATCTTACATTATCTATATTTAATCTTAAAATGGATTTTTAGTTTAGATTTGGCAATGGAAAAAGTTACTTTAATTTTACAAACAGTAAAAAATTTTTTCTAATATCAATATTTAAAGGTTGATTGATTTTTATTTAATACTTAACAATAAATGCAATGTGTTGGAGATGGTGTAGGCAGCGTCACGGGGAAAGTCGCCGAGCAGCCGCGGTGGCCACGTTAAGTGACGCGATCGGAACGTCTCGGATAAGTTCCCGAAAGCTCATATCGATTTAAAAGCTAAAAGTTGTCCCTTATTTTTTTTCACTTAACATGAATTTTGTGTTATTAAGGAGTGTTCTTTCACTAAAAAAAGAGAGTAATATTCAGTTTCATATTGGTTTAATTTTCTACATCTTTTTTTTGCTTGTAGTCATCAGTAGAATTCATATCCTTTCGAACATTTCGTTTATTATTATTTTTGCATAACAACTGTAGATTTTACTTAAACAGAATAGTAAAACCCGTATAATACAGGTGCCAATGATATTCTGCCCCGGCATGGCGTCACCACAGCCATCTTACTGTAATATATCGGACGTATCTGCCACACCATCAGGTTATAAATTACACAAATATCTATAAATACCTGTAAAATAATCGTATATAGAAATTTGCGCTAGATAACACCGGTAGGTAGAAATAACACATAGATAACACATCCTTATGTTGGTAAATTATGCTTTGTGTTTAATCTACAAATAATTAAACTGTTAGCATTCATTTAGTTAAATTTAGTTTGTTTGCAATTGAAATGTCATTAATTTCATTATTTAATGTATAATTAGTGTAGTTTTTAGTCTATCTAGATATGGTTACAATCGCTAGTAAAATCACGAAGTGTAATTTGCCAATAGTATAATTCGTTGGGTGAGTGGAGAAGGTGCGTGGTGCGGTAAGTTTTTTTTTATTACTATACTATTTCTTCTGTAAATCAAGTGACAAATTTCAATTTTAAAAAAGCTTTCATATATTGCTGTTGATAGTTTAGTGCCTTTGGTCGTCGAATTAATGTAGTTAATTAATTTAGGTGACGATCACGAGTACACAGGAGGCTCCGGAGACGGGTACCAGAAGTCCTCTAAGCGTCACCACGGGTCTGGCGGTGCGGCCTCTGCGTCATCTTACCATCCCTATCGGCGTTAATGACTAAACTTACTTTACCATATACTGTTTACCATTCTACACATTAATTTACCACTCTTTGGAAGGTTCTGAATAAAACTGGCTTGTCAGTTCCAACGTATTAAGCAATAGGTATTTTGATACAAAGTATTAATATGACTAAAGTGTGGTTTATTTTGGATCTGTGTTATAATTGTTAGATAAGTTCCTGATACATTTGGGGATGTGTAATGCTGTATCTTTCTTTTTACTATTAAAAGACAGCGACGTTGGTATTCGCTTGCATAAATTAGCAGGAGCTTATCGAACAGATAACCCAGCTCTTTGGACTACAACCTAAGCAGATTCCATCTTATATGGATATAAGGATTTTAATTAATAAATTTGTAAAATATGTACTTTTTCTATGAAAGCAATCATTGAGTGTATAGATGGTGTCGAACACGAGCTAGACGGTGACACTTTAATTCTTATAACTAAGTTGTTGGAGTCCTTCCACTTTTGTTTATATTTCGTGTACCTACTAATTTTGTGGACGGCCGGTTTCATTAGAAACGTTGAAATTCAATTGTTCTAGTTGCTACTGTATAAGTTCATACTAATGGATATGACTAAGTACCTCTTGGTCGCATATGACATCTACACTTTAGGTAAAATTATAAATTAACATGATATTTTGGATATTTGACAAGTATTTTTCATATTTAAATCTATTTCTACAACCGTTTAGTGGTTGATTTCTCTTTACAATTGTAAAGTCATATTTTCGATGTTTATAATATAGTAACATAGATATAAGAATTCACCAAATCACGTCCATACAAGTTTCTATCGTGTATTCCTTCCTACCAGTGTACAAATTTTTATAGTGTTAAGTGTTGCCAGATATATCGTTTGCTTGTTTTATTTTTTTTTACTCATTTTTCTGTATTTTTAGTTTTTAGTCTTGTAAATGGTAGAGAAATAGCAAATTTGATATATCTTGTGTTGTTACGTCTCTTTGGATCTGGTAACACTGTTGTAATATGTAAGTTTTGAAAAATGCATTTATTCATTTTAAGCACTACTACATATCAAGCTACATTACATTATGGCAGTCCATCTGTTTTTTTTAAACTAGTACATTTGTTCAAAAGATCTATTTTGTAATGATTAAAAAATCTTTCTAAATTGAGCTTAATATTTCAAAATGTTCCTGTCTTACATTGTTTTTAATAGTACCATTTTATTTTAATTTTGTTTCATTTTTAATTCCAATCAAAACATTTTTATAAATATCAAATAATATTGTGATAAAATTGATGAAATCGCACGCGTCCGACTTTTCCATACATTGTAAAATTTTCCATTTTTTTCATTGAAACGTTCACTCTCGACTTGACAACTGTATATCTGTTAACATTAATAAAAATACTTATAATATTAACTTTTATTTTTAAATTCACGTACAAGACTGTCTTCAAGCTGTCCAGAAACATATCACTTAGGTTTTAATAAATTTTCTTACATAATATACTATAGTATAATATACTATAATAGTTCATTTTAGTAATAACAATACATATTTTTTTTTATAATAAGAATATTTAATTTAATTTTTGAAACGTTTTAAATATAATAAGTACTTATAAAATATTATTCTGAAACTTTTGACCTTGGGTAAGTACAATCGAAATAGATGAATCATGTAATAAATATTAATTTACATAGTCATTAATTTAATGAAATATAGTATATATATACATTGTAATATATTATTATGTCGAATAAATTTAAACATTTAGACAAGTTAAAGGTCATAATTTATATAGGATCGTTATATTAGTATTAAAATTAAGCACTCTTTTTGAGTATGCCTATTTACTATATAAAAGGAACTATGTAAATATGTTTTTGTTTTTATATTTTACAAATCTAAAATTTGTGTATGGATAAGTTGTCTATAAATTACTACTTTGATTTAAATTATGTTAGCTTCTATTTTAAATATTTAATACTTTATTATTATTTTTAAAAGTTTTCGGTTTAGTTGTTAGAATGTAGGAAATCAACTGTTGGAATGTCTAAATAAATTATGTAAAGTCATATTTTAAAATTATTTCTATTAATAAGGCTTTATCTAATAATTAGTTAATTAATAGTAGCAATATAATGGACAGATACATTTAATTTGACAACAATTTCATAATTTTACCATAATTTGGCGTAATTTGCTTATAATATGCATAAAAATATAAAAAGCAGAGTACATTGAATTTCTTAAACTAGACAATCTTAAGTGTAATATTTCTGAAATAGATTAATTAAAAATCTATTGCAGGGGTTTATACTTTTTTCCAGCTTTTTATAAATCGGTATTTTAAATCTTAGGGATTAGTCATTTCAAGGCACTGGGAAGTGTAATTGAGGAAATTGTAAAGTAAATGAAGGAGCTTTACATACACATTGTTTAGTGGTTTTCTTAATTAATATTGGAATGGTCAAAGTC
>DWNA01002306.1:0-12084 GCA_018249835.1 Heliconius besckei
AAATAATTGACTATAATATGATGCATAAACATAGTGCGTACGATGAATAAAAAATAAACATAGTTCTTTAAATAAAGCTTCTTTAGATAAACTTATTTGAGGCATTGTTTTCTAAAGTGTTCTAATTAGTAAACAGTGAACAAGTATTGATTTAATGCTTAAGATAGGATGCTAAACTTATATACTCGTGTATACCTAAAAATCCAATATTTGTAAATACTTATATTGATAATTTTTAGACACAATAATATTCTGAGTAGATATTTGTTTCCACATTAATATTGCGTTATGCATAAATAACAAAAAATATATAATTTGCAAGATTAAATAAATAAACATCTCTGGTGATTCCAGTAGAATTTCAATTTACCGAGTCAATATTGTTGTGAATATAAATTTTGTCACGTAAAGATTCTCATAACCCTAAAAAATTCAAGTGGTGTTATATATTTGCTTAACTGACGCTTCACGTGTCGATATACTAAATCGCGGAGACGAGGGGCTTGAAATAACAAACGAAATCGCGGCAGTGTATCGGGCTCAGCATAACATTCGGAAGGCAAAAGGAAAATATGAAAAGGCGGAATATTGCCCGACAAAATTACGATCGCTTTAGATTCCACACGGCCCATTGCGGGGTGAATTGTTATCTTCATACATTGCTATAAAAATCTATTTGTTTCCTCCTCCAAGCTGATACGTTGCTACGCTACGGTTGTTATTATAAAATTGTTAAGTTGCAACTCTATTTATTTTGTAGGCACATACACACATTTGTTGATTAAAAACTGTTGACCATTTTATTTGCTTGGTAATTTGTTTATGATTGTCAAAATTATTTTATGGTCTGCTTCCAACATTTAGAATGTAAAGAATTTATTTTATTGCTTATATTATCCTTAAACTATTGGCTTAATCTAGAAATAAAAATTTATAACTTAAAAATTATGAAAATAATATTTTGTGGACCTTTAAATATGACTTGACCTGTACGGTCAAGTAGTGTAATTTTCATGGACCCCTACTTAAAGTAGTATGCAAGTTGCAGTTGAGTAGCGGTTAACGTCTGACGTCTCTATTCATTACTAAAGTAACCAGCCTCCGCAACTTAGTTGTCGCAAACTTGCTGCTTCTATTTTCCCTATAAAATAGACTTGTGACAGCGACTAATGTCTGTTTATATTGGTCTGGGGCTAAGAGGTTTGCGCATTGTGATGAGAATTGTTAACTTTGACACTGTAAAGTGTATTCAATTTGTTGCAGTCATTTCTTAAATATTTAATATAAGTTCTGACAACATGAAACTAGAACGGGAGAAATAATTTTAATATTTAATCCACAACGCCACTTTAGGGTTGAACCCCATTACGGATTATTAATGCTTGGGCTCCGACCGCTACCGACTTATGGCAAAGAGTTTCCGTTAATCGATTCCAAGTATCGATTATGAACTTTGTGCGAAAATCATCCGATGCGAGTGAGTTCTTGACAAATGTCTGTTATAAGCGGTGAACAAATTGGTGCAATTAATTACTGATGGAGCTGGCAGCGCTGAGCCAACAAGCATTATCAAGATCGTTAATTTGAACATCTTACCCAGATACGCCGTGATGATATTAGACGCTCGAGACGAATGCACGTCGTGATGCCGAAGGCTCTCGTACCAGCTTAATGTTCCCACCCTTGCATTGCATCTTCGTTTATCAAACTAGCAACACTTTGACATATCTTAAACATCTTATGTTTAAGTAAATATAAGGATAAAGGATAAATATCAAATATCCTACGTACGTAAAAAACTAAACAAATATTAAGAAAACGTAAAAAAGCTCAACATAAACTAACACTAAATAATTGTTAAATAACTAAAACACCACATTGAAACAACAAACAATCACTTTTAAGTTACCCTTGATTCTTTGTAAGTCATGGTAATTTTGCATTTTTCAAAATATTGGTGTAAAATATTATATAGTTCAATTCTATCAAAAACTATATAATATATAAAAGTACCATATCATTATGTTAGAGTAAAATATATAATTATAATGAAACACTGAACATGCATCCCTATATTACAGGCTAACTAGGGTTCGTAAAATCTAAATATAAATTTGAGTGTGGAACATGACTCTTAATGAAAAATGTATTATCTCGCATAAAAAGATTTTACGCTCGTTTTAACGTTGGTTATTAAATGAAGTCATAATTTACTGTTGTTGAATAAAATCAAACTGGGAGGTTATGAAATAACAATAAAAAATATTAGATTTGCTTACTGCCTTTGAAACTCGAGGTTTTCATTATAATTAAGCTGGTAGCACACAGTCGTAAATGATGAAATGATTTTCAACTTTCATTATGAATTTTTAAGGCTGGGCATTGCATTCTAGCAATGCACTCTTGTTAAATATTAATAATTGTTAAATATTTGCAAGTACACATACACATACTAAATTATATTTCTTGGTCTTTTTAGTGTTTGATGGGTGATAGTGAGATTGTAAAATAACGATTCTTTATTAGATTCCCTGTCACACACACCTACTTGCCACGTTAAAAGTCCGAAATGCAAAATAATAAAACATTATTATTAGAGCTAAATCGATTATAATTGAATTGTTAGTGTCACATAAATGTTTCATGTGACAACGGTAGTTGGATATCGGTCTTGTTTATGGCCTTAATAAAAATATCGATACCGATACACTACCCTGATATTTCTTAGTGCGAATTGTTGCTTCAGGCTGTTTTATAAATATGAATCATTATTATTATCAGAGTTAGCTACTATAGTAGATATATTGTAATTAGTTTACTGTTATCTAATATTTTACGTAGTATTGAACTGGATACTCGTATATAACCAAACAAAAAGTATTTTTTACTTAAATATTGTTTGTATAAAAAAAGAAAATGATACTTCTATTGGCTCAAGCAATCTGTGAAATAGGGGTTCCGTCTCTGAAATAACAATAAAATCTTGGTGACCCATCTTTGTGAATTTTGGTGAAACATTTTAATATCACTAATAGATTTTATACGTATCGATTCTTAACAATGGTTTCGACATTCTCGTTTGATCGAAGTAAGTAAATAAAATTATATATATCAGAGTTTTCTATGAAATCAAATATATTAATATTCCATTTCTCTTCATTTGGATCTACTTATGTCATACTTGAACCATGGACTATTGAATTTGTACCGCTGTTACTATAATTATATGATACAATAAGAAAATTTAAAACGTATTAAGAAATTTATTTATATTTTCTAAAAGCATTTCTATTCAAAGGGTTCTCCGAAAGGTCTGAGGTTCGTTTGCCTGATCTAAGTAAACCTCACCTTTCATGTATATTTTATTCCTGATAATATTCTGATACGAAGGACCCTTGTATCACATTCATTTAAATGACATATTGAAGAAACATACTAAAATGTTTTGATCGAAAAATACCTTGAACTTTGAATAGCAAAACCAAATACGTTTTATATGAGAGCAATTTTTAAAAATTTATTTTCAAACAAATTATTTACTTTTTAACTCATATATCTTCAAATAATTTAATAAATTGTAATTCAGTGTAATTGAAGAGTTTGTAGATCATTTGGTTCGTACTCAAGAAGTAATTTTATATCATTCTCTATTAAGATAAAAAATTATCATGATAACGTAAATTCTGTCTTGTTTTCCAACTCGAGCCACCATTTAACAACAAAATTCTTATTCACCTTTTTTCTTTGTTGTGAAAAATGTTATTTAATTTCGAGCAATTATTACACTCGCTCTACGAAATTACTCTAAGGAATAGGACCCTGAGTCAGTTTTTCTGAGAAAAAGGTTTCTTTTACAATTAATGTTTTATATCTTAAAATGAGATTCCCAATATAATTGTTATTTTTTGTCGTTTTATCAAAGCATTAATCTATTTTGTAAAAATATTACGATATAACATAGATACAAGTTATTTCGTTATATAAATATATATTTTTTGTTTTTGTGTGTAGTTTTGCCATCAGCATCTGTTTCGTGTTGTGAAAAAAACATTACGAATGACGTGTGGGCGTTATTAAGTGTCTCGTGTGACGGATAACCGAGTGCCAGCAGGTGCGGGCGAGTGATATTCCGTAGCATACAGATTAGGTCGACGAACACTGTCGGACGTTAAATGTCTATTTTACTAGGTGTCTTTGCGGTCCTTTGGTACTTGAGCTTTAAATATTTTAGCTTTTCATATCATGTATTGTATTTCTATGAGGATATGAATAAATTGTCTGAAAAAAAAGTAAATCTTTCATTAAAGGTTTTAATATTAACAAATTTTTGATACTTTGCTATTACAAAGTATAACGTATGCGTTATACTTTACAATTTACAATAGCAAAGTATCAAAAACAAACTTTCGCATTATAAAACGTTAAACTTTGCTAGTTTTAGTACGTCTAACTATTGTTATTCGTATGTTTAGTTCATTATGTAGGGTGATTTATAACTGTGCCCGCTCAGTTAAACTGCTACGCCTGTCATTTCCTTGTCTTAAATTGAGATTGATCCGATGACGGGGAGCTTCACGTGTAGTCACGTGATATTCAATTTATCCTCTTTTTTCCTTTTATATCAACAAATGTTATGTGTGTTTTATAAAATAATATTTTTCATACATATTTTTTTTTATTGAAATAAAAATATTTATTGTGCCTTTTTCTTTTAAACAAGTAATTTTTATTTTGATTTATAGTAACGTTAAGTTTCTTTGTTTCAGAGGGGCTCCGACGAGCTTCTTTCGCAGAGTGGCGTCACCGTCATGGCGCCCGCCGCTCCACACCATGCTGACAATAACAACCAGGACTCCGCCGCAAAAAAGGTAAAAACCAATATTTTTTCACTTTTACATGTAGAAATTGAACAGGACAATACTACATTCCTTTACTTTTTTCACTCATACATTAAATTTTATTTCGCTCTCAGATAAAATATTGTCTCTGTTTCATCTTAACAGTAGTAAGAGGAGTTGCCTATTGATACTTTTATTAAATGTCATCCCAGTCACTTCTATATCTATAATACTTAAACAATATAACAGGGTTATTGCCATTTTACTTACTTTATTATTCATAAGATATATTCATGTATATTTTATATGTACATATAAATCGACGTCTCAATAGTTATGCTATAAAAGTAACCTTATAATAATTACAATGATGGCTTATTTATTGAAGCGAAAAAGGAACTCATAAAAGGACAGCAAGCCGTAAAGAGGTAGTAGGGTCATCCCTAGCGGCTTTCAGGGCAAAAATTTTATAAATCTCTTCTCGACTTGCCCCGATAATTTTCTTACATATTGAATAGAAATTGAATTGATAATTTTGATCGGATGAATTCTTCGAGCATAACGACCTTTGTTGATTTCCGCTGTTCTTTGTATATTTTATGATAATTTATATCCTTAGGTAAGATTATTTTAATTTATATTTGTAGGTAGAATATTTTTAGCCCTTTTCCAAATATAACGTGTGGTATCGTAATAAAAAGTAAACAATGTTGTTTCAGGTTTCCCATTGCATAGTTTTTTTGAGTGTATTTACATAAACTGGACGCACGCTGCTCGTAAATGCACACTTTGTTTGGTACTGAATAAACAAGACACTTTTTTCGGACTAGTTTGATCGCCAAATGGATTGTGTAATCTATTACAGTGCTATAAATAACTTTTGTGTATCAAATCAGTATAAGATTAAGCTTAAATATAAATAATTTTAGTAATATTATCATAACAGTTTTACAAAAGTAATATTATACTTAGCAGTAAAATTAGAAAGTTAATCTACGAATTATTTTATAAACGAGATTAAAAACTGCAGGATAATAAAGTTCGATTGACGGAAGGTAAATAACTGGATGTAGTGCATATAGGAAAATGGCGATTATGTCATCATTTATTTATTTTTATATATAACTGACTAACAATATTGGCTTTTAATATGGTTTTTCAATTTCTGTAATAAATTAAACAGTAGGAACGTATCTACGGATGCTTATGGAGTAGTATATAAAAGATAGTTTTGTCTTTAATATTAACACGAAGTGACGTGTGAAACAAGGAATATATTAGGAATGTCATATATTCTCGTTTTTTCGTATTTCAACATATATATATGCTTAAAAACTTTATAAAATACTAAAGTAGTTATAAAGAATTGGATAAAAAGCTAAACAATGTTAGTAAATAAGATCAGAATGAAACATTAAAGTATTTCAAACGGCAAAAAGGCCGAAAGTAAAAAAAGAATATCCTCGTAAATTAATAATTTATATAAGCTAAAAAGTCTTGAGAGATGACAAAGAAACATTACTAATGTATAAGAATTTTCGCTTAAGGCAATGTTTGTATTGGAGACATGAGGGTGGGTAAAAAGATATATATATTTTTTGTTCTCTAAACTAGTATACTTTTAGATACATGTTATTTTTATACATGGAATATTATTATAGAAATAATAAAGTCAAACGTATGAATTAAATATTGTTTCGTAATCACATTCTATAATAAAAATAGAATAGCATCAATAATAATTATTATTGCGGCGAAACTACCTCAATTGTTTTCGGCCTACAAGTATTGAAATTATTCTGATTATTTATTCTAATGCCAATTAATGTTAAAAAAACTCACGCAAATCCCTAACGCTTGAAAAAAAAAATGTTAGCATAATTAGTTCTCTTTGGTCAACCAGCAATAAAATTCACGACATTATAAATATTTAACGTAAACCAATTGCATTAAATCACAATTTTCTCTCCCATAAATAACTCGCTCCTAAGAACAAAAAAGGTAACTTTGGTCGACCATTTACTCTCGCACTTGCCGGAGTACTCTAAAAAACCTCGCCGCAGTAATCTTAATTACATTGTGATCTCGTTACGTGCTGCCCTAATTCATAATTAAATAGGGGTGTGGCCCTACTTCAGTTATTTGTTGGCTATTTTTATAAATTGCGATTGCGTTCGCTTCTTTTTAGTGTAAAAATTTAGAAAGTGTTCTCCGCCACCCCTTTTCTTTGTCGCCGTGAATATTCATTTGCAATCCATCAGCGGAAGGGTGAGTTTTTTCATGAGTTATTATTTATTTTTCTCTTTGTCACGTGGAGCAAAGAATAAGTCTAAGATATACTTTTAAATAAACTTATAGTTGTCCGCCACTTAAATAACACGTGTTAAGGAAGTAACAGCAACTTGAAGCAGATAGTTGGAGTATGTTTACAACTTGGCTAATCGTTATCCCGGTGCGGGTCATTAATGTCCAAATAAAGTAATTAATTACGTTACCGTTTTTTCCCCTATTTTCTTGACGTTACTCTGTAAAAACGTAAGAAACCTTGCAAAGTGAAGATCAATCAAATCAGAGAATGCTGCTGAACGACTACTTAAGCATTTACGGGCTTGTCTAACGAAATTACGACTTCGGTCCTCTAACTTTAGTGTTTCGCTTATTTATGGTTAAATAAAACACACGCATTTATCTTACTATGTTATTTAATGTATTGGGTCTCGAGATATCTTTATTTGTTCAAAAGTTGACAGTGTAATAAAAATATAATAAAGATAATTATTTTTTTGTTAAATAACAGTATTTTTTTGTTTTTTTTTACTATGTTTTTTTTATAAATTTTACTAAGTATGGTTAGGTAATACAAAATATTATGACAATCACATGAATAGCGAAAATTAAATAAATGGAACAGCCAAACATGCTAAGCAATGTTATATTACATTTTAGATAGAAAACAAAATAAATTTAAACATATTCTAATTTTGTCGGATAATACGGTAATTTATACTAATGAGACGGTTTCATCAATTACTGATCCTTTTTACGTTACCAAGATAGCTGAAACGGGTGTTGTGCAATATATTTTATTTCTATACTTAACATATCTTTTGTAACGTTTAAATATTGACTTATTTTATACTTATATGATTTTCATTAATATTATAACATTAATTATTGCAATAATATTGTCGAAATTAATGCACTCACTGGTACACTGAGTTATAAATTTGTTTCTCAATTAACACTTAACTACAAATATTTTTTTATATATTTGTTAAGGTAAGCAGTATTAGAACCCGTATCAAAATTGTCCAATATTTATATATTTTTAAAAAAAATCGAAAATCGATTTTTTATGGAAACAAGTGGCATACGAGTATATCAGATACGTTTCATTATTTAGCTTTCATAATCTAGATACAATATATACATAAAAATTACAAAGATACCTACAATATTGTCACAGCCACACATTAGTTACGTCAAATCCCCGAAGAAATATTCTTCGTTTACTAATTAATATGGTATATAAAGAGTCTTTTGAATTTCTTTTGGCATTATGTGTTCATATAAAAGATTATTAATTACCAGGAAATGTCGTTACTGGGGTTGTGTGGAAATCTTATTAATTTTTCCTTTACATATTACGCTCCTTCGTACAATACGACTAAAACGATGGAAATGAAATGTCATTCAGTTTGTTACGCTTAACTAAATGTTTGTGTGAAGTTTTAGTGCTACGTACAAAATACTTACTTCTAGGTACCTAGGTATCCTAGTGTCAAAACACTCTGTTCTCCACTTTCTAGTGAATTTTGGGGGTATTATGTGTTGTGAGTTGGAACTCAACGCTGCGCTTTTCCTTTGGTACCAGAGTGAAGAAATGAAAATATTAATGAATAATAATGAATTCCCGAGTGGGAATCACAGCACCCTAGCCCCTTTCGTTCTGTTCATACGAAATTAATTTAATTCCAAATATTAAATATTATAATAGAATTTAATAAAATTATGCATAAATATATAACATAGAGTACCGGTATTTATATTTATTGAAACTCAATCATGCTTATCCAAAATATATTAACCAAACAAATAAAACGTAATATTTTATGGTACACAAAAATGAAGTCAGCGGCTTACCACGTTTATGAAAATAATGTGTCAAGGGAATAGGCAGGGGTTTACTGATGTGTATTATATTTAAAAAGAACATTTTCCGAATTAAAGTAATACACACAATATAATATAAAACAATTTAATAAGGACATCAAGCCGCAGTTTAACAGTGGCTAATTAACGGTGGAATGAATTATTTCTTTGCTAGTGGAGAACGGAGTGACTTGACACTCTTTTTACCTAATCTTCTGTGTAAGATAATGCGTTAAGTTAAAAAAATCATTTAACTATAATAACATCTGCGGCCAATTAAAAGTTTTGCCTAAGTCGGCTGCGTTCATCCTATAAGTCAGTGATTAACTCAGTTATTATACTTCTACTATCTATTGAAATTTAAATAATGCTAATAAGTATAAAATGTGAAACATTAATAAGGGTTTAGTAATTTCTATGTTACATTGCTATTTAAAAACTAAAAACATAAAACTGCAGGTTAAAGGTAATTTTGTAACAAGACTTACTAAATTCAAATATCTGAGACCTGAGACCTTAGGGGATATTTTAATATATAAAACTACCGTATTTAACCTTCGGGTACACCGCAAGCAGCTTATCCTTAAGCTCCCCAACTGGGTCGTACCTACAGCTCTGTTTGTCAACAGTTTTAATATGCTGCTCACAAGTATATTTCAAGAAACATGTAAATATATTTTAAAATGGTTATAAAGTCCGGCTGAGTTTTTGCACTATCATATTTAATTTTAAATAAAATTTTCAATTTTACTATTTAGTGATTGATAATAACACATATAGGTACTTACATTTTTATAACCAATACAAATGTATCCATTTGGAAAATAGTCTGAATCCCCTAAAATCTCACGTGAAAAATCCATATATAATATTGAGTTTTTTCTACAGAAATCCAAGCTAACATTTCATATTTATAGATAAAATGTGACACCGAGCATATGATTTAAAGTGTATAACGTGAAAATCGTTATTCGTAGATTTTCTGACCCAACGAACGTAATGTCCTTCTTCACGTTTACGTACCGGTTGTTTTCTTTCTTGAAAACACAAAATATAGAGATGTACGCTACGTACGGTACGGTGAAGGCGGGAGGACGTGCTCCGCGAAATATTCCACCCTTTGCAGCTCTGTATGACACAGTATATTTATATTTTTTCTTTATTTGTTTACTTACGCAGATTTGGTTCTTTTGAAGTCAATTGTACAGATTCGCATTGTTAGAATACAAGATGATGATTTGTTTATACTTTCCTTAGTTAGTGGCTTATTAATGTTACGTGAAAGTTTTACTTTTACATTTTTGTTTTAAATTCTCGGTAAGTATTTACAGGCTTAACTAAAAATAAAAGATGCATGAATAGATAATAAAATATTCTTGAAAGATGATTTTTTTTTATAGAACAATAAAAAGTACTAATATAAAATAGACAAAAATGCCAATTCCTGTCATTATAAACTTTTTAATGTATTTTTAGTAAATTTAATGAAAGGAAATTAATAGCCCGGGGATAGCATAATATATCTTATACCACCTTAAACATCACTACCTTTACTCGTAGCAGCATTAACGTTACCTTCCCCGCTAAGTACATTTCCATTACTCAATTGTGAAAAGTCACCGTGCAGGGAACTCTTTTCACCTCAATAGAAACTGAAGTGTCATACAAAGCTACAATATATTGGAGGCCTCAGTTCGGGCCCGCCGCCGTAATCAAAAGGCTCTCGGGGGAACAATGGCGCCCACATCGGGTCGGCCCGATAAGCCTCGACAATTATACTACATCGACTTTTCAATTATACAACCGACTCTTCGTACTAATAATACTAGCTTTGTTTATGTATATTAGAGTGGTCATTTTGTGAGCCGTTTAAACACGTGCTCGTATAAACATTAGTCTTCGTAAAGCGAGCGATGGGACGCTGAATTTCATAATTTTTGTTCTACAAATGTGTTTTTACACTTTGGGTAAATTTTGTGTAATGTTTTAATTATCTTTATGTTTGTTGTAATGGAAATAAGTAAATTGTTGGTAATGATCTTCGAAAGTTCCAATTTTAGGCAGCAATATAAAAATTTTGTAATATCAAATAGCTTTAAACAAAAGACCTCTACGATAGTCTAAATACTGTAAAATTTACAGCATAAAGCGTTCTATTGTAGTGGCTTTTCACTTTGCGCTTTTCCTGTTGAAACTAGAAGTTACAATTTTTTATTCTTTTTCCAGGTTAAACTGGAACAAAATGTCGGCAAGCCGTCAAGGGTTATCCACATACGGAACATACCAAACGAGACGACGGAAGCTGAGATCATACAGTTGGGCCTGCCCTTCGGGCGGGTCACCAACGTCCTCGTTCTCAAAGGGAAAAATCAGGTAAGGACGCAAAATTATACACGGCTCTTGTAACGCTGTGGGCCATATTGGTTTTGTAATGTAAATGTTCATAGTAAAACAGTTACATATGACGTTTTCTTTGTTATTTGCTTTGTTTAACATACATCGTTTCTGCTTTTATGCTGTATTTTAGTTCACATATTATTTATACTACATGTGTAAATATGTTAAACACATCGATGTATGCCTCCAGAATTTAGTGAAAAATGGGGCACAGAAGCGTCTTAATAGGAACGGAGTATTTTAACTCTAGGTTCCCAGGTTCCCTCTGCCTACTCTGCTATGTGCCAAATACAGCGTGAAGCTATAAAAACACGTATAAATGATAATATAATTTAGGTGTATGCTGTAACATAAGCAAAAGTAATATAGCGACATATTTTTCACCTTAGTCACTTCAATATTATTAGCCATCCAAACAAACTGCAATTCATAGTTTCAAACTAACATTGGATAAAGTGCATATATAGTTCTTATTTCTTCCGGCCATAGTCTGGAGCTGGATTATCTGGTGCATAAATATGAACAAATCGCTTAACTTCGACTGTGTGTATACTTTATGGCCCAAGAAAGTTTTGACGACCACTTTAAACGAGTCGAGTAGTTGTTAGCTGCTCTTGCCAGTAGATCGTTTAATTTGTTAAAGTAATGTACACTTATTTTGATAACAGATGTTTAACTATAAGGATATTTCGTTGTA
>DWNA01002307.1:0-12083 GCA_018249835.1 Heliconius besckei
TTATTTATAATTCAATGAGAAAAACTATAATTGTAAAAGTAACAATAAAACGCATTGTATAAAACGGAAAAACTAACAAGACAAATATGTAGTATATTCTGTGTAGTGCACGCAGTGTTCAGTGTAAATAAAAACAATATTAAATTTAATATTTTTATTAAGTAATATATGAATGTGTAATTTTATTATTCGCAATTATATTAATATTTTATATTAAAATAATAATTAAATTTTATTCAAGCATGATGGTTTTTTTTTCAAAATGACAACTATTTATACTATCCTTATTTAAAAAATGGCAATGTCGTCACAAAATGTCCGACGGTAATTGCCAAAGCGCCGTTGTTGAATCGCCTTGCGCAAAGAAAATTAAAAAAGATGAACAAAATGAAAACGGCGTTAAAGAATCGCAATTAGAATTGAAAGACTTTGTTCCAACAAAAATAATAAATAATAGTACAAATAGAAAAATTGTGTGTATCCTCGGAAATTTCAAAGACAAAAGTGGTGTAGCGCTGATACTTTTGGAAAAAAATGCTTTCAAAGAAGAAGATTTAGACAACAACGGTTATTTCTCTGCCGATAGTGAATTGAAAACGTTTTTCCAAAACGACATTTACGGAAACTTCGAGTGTTACCCCAAAATTAGTATTAACGGTAAGGAAAAGTTTATAACCATTTTCATTCGAATAAATGAACTTTCAAATCTCAAGGTTTTTGATATGATTGTTCAGTTTGTCATTCGTGTTTTACAATTTAAAGCTATTTTCGTCTTCATGAGTAAAATATTTATTCTTGGTTTTGCCTATTAGCGTGGAATAGTATTACGTCAACGTGTTATCTATTTTCTTAAAAGTCAAACACGTTTAACTTTGACTTAATTATTGTTCTACCTTAGATAAGAGCTAACTTAATGTTTGATAAAATAGTTTTAAAATACATGTGAATGCACCATATGTGAGCGTAAGAATTTCGTTACGCTTCTATAGAACCAATATATTTTTTTGCCTAACTTTCTACATAAACTTACGTTAAGATATCTTTCTAATGAACATATTGCCAAGTACTAACATGCTTATTTGCACATAGTTTAGATATCTTAAGGTAATTCTTTCTATAAAACAAAGAATTTACTTACAGTATATTAAAGTGAATTACAGACAGTATATTGAAACACATTTATTATCTATTATATTAGCTGTAAAGTACAATAAATTCATCCATATGGTCTAAAAATTCACAAGTCTTTTGAAACAAATTGCTTGTAATCAAGCACTTTTTAATTGCTTTTGTTAATTACACTTAATGAAATAATTGTAATGTGATATTTTCATATTATTAGGTTACTTATACTGAAATAGTGTAAATATGTTTTCATTTTCTTTTTTCTTACTGTGTCAAGTGGATTAGACCTTATTTTTATCCACTTTAGGTTAAGGAAACCTAACAAAAAACTAAAATATAATAGGTAAATAATATTTTGTAGGTTCTTCTGAATATGACTTGAGGCTACAATATTTTTTTAATGCAGACAGTGCAATTTTGTTATATCATCTGAATTCCACATTTAGTTATTTTATCTCAGGAACTACTAGTTTGAATTGAAAAATTATAAACTATATTAAATGAAGTGGTTTCAATGCAACTTCCTGTCCCTGCACTCTGATTTAAAATGTTTAGTGTGTACATACATGTAAAAGTCAGTATTTAATATGCTTAAATATTTTCCAGGTGTAAAAACTACAATAATATATCCAGCGACAGACAAACATATAGCCAAGTACAGTCAACAAGAAGTACATATTATATTAGAAACACCAGAGTGTTATAATAAAGTGACATTGCCACAGATACAAAAAGATCAATTTAATTTACAGGTAAAATATTTTGTTTTTTATTTATTAATTTTTAGCTGCACACTATATGATACATATAGTGGAATAGAGTATCTAGTATTTAGCACTGCCCAATTAAATAGTTGCGGAACCTCATAGTAATGAAAATAAGTCATTATTCAAAGAGAGAATCAATCTTAAAATGTTACATAGATTTTTACCATTTTTATTATTTCTAGTGGGTATACAACATTTTGGATGGTAAAAGCGAACAAGATAGAATTGTTTACAACAATAAATGTGAGAAGGAAGGTTTTGTACTAGTTCCTGATTTAAAGTGGGACGGACTTACAAAAGAAACATTGTACCTGTTAGCAATAGTTCGACAGAAAGGTATTAAGTCTCTAAGAGATTTGAATGGCAGTCACTTGCATTTGTTGAAGAGGATTCGGGACGAAGGAAAGGTATGTTTGTATATTATTTTTTAAATCAACTTTTAATTGTTTTTATTATTGGTAGAAATATTCTGTCAAGAAAGAAAATAAAAACATATATTGCATATTGAGAAGCAGAAGTTAAAGTGCAGATTAGTTTTGCCAGAACTGAGCAATGAATTAGAGTAGGGATTCAACCTACAACAAACATTGTTTACAATTAGAAGATATCCCAAACATAAACTGAATTTTTAAAAGTCTAAAGAAAGTCATACATTCTTCATTGATTAATTTGTTACAGTTGTATGTTTCTGTGTTACAGTAGTGTGTAATTTTTGATAAAAGGAGAATTTATTATTAAGTTATTATTTTAATAACACAAAATAGACTTCTCTACTATGAAAGTAATCTGTTGAGCACAACCTTGACAGCAATGATTGTGGGCTCAATTCCCATTAAGGGGAGCGAACTATTTTTATTCCTTTACGTTATTAAAAGATAGAAAGAGGGTAATGGAGGGTTGTCATGTTATAATCGTAATGATTTCAAGCAATTGTTATATTTCTTTTTCAGAAAGCAATTCTCGACAAATATAAGGTGCCTGGAAGTCAATTGAGAGTATATTTGCATTATCAACCGTCGTTTTATCATCTACACGTTCATTTTACATATTTAAAACACGAGGCGCCCGGCATTTATGCCGAAAAATCGCATTTACTGGACACAGTCATTGATAATATTGAAATTATGAATGATTATTATCAAAAAGCATCTTTACCTTTCACCGTACGCGAGATGGACTCGCTTTTTAATGTTTACGAAACGAATGGCTACGTACAAAAGATTAAAACCGAGTTAATTGATAAATAAATCGATTTTGAAGGTTTTAACGATATAAAAAATCCGTGAATATGTTAGTTAAACACATTTTTATGGAGCTACGTTCTAGATTAAGGAGTTGTAATGTTTATATAATAACTAATGTGGATTTCAAAAAAGATTGCAATTTGAAAATTAGTATACAATCGAATTGCATTGTACTAAATTATTACAATAATTTCAAAAGACGCGATAGTCTAAGTTCAATCGATAGTTTATCTGATTATTCAGATGATGAATCAGATACGTGTGTTATTCCGATACATGAATTCTATTTTATAGTACCGAATTCAATGTCGTGTTTGAAAATCGAAAAAAATACGATTTCTTTTAGAATTTTGACAGAATCGCAAAATGGCGGGAACTTTTATTCTGAATACGTAACTGCCACAGACAATAAAGAAATGAAAATCGATAAGCTGAACGTTAATTTGAAAATTGATGATGCAGTTCGATTTATATGCGCGAATTGCTCGAATATTATATCGAATGATTCGATTAGATTTGATAGAATATTAGAGTTGCCGTCTTCTAATATGGATATGTCGGAGTGGTTTTGTCACGGGCATGGTCACTCCAATACTGAAATTAAATCAAACAAATTAGATTTTCTCCACAGACTGACTTATTTTACTATAAATAATGATATTTTTATTGAAAAATTAAATAAGTTTAACGCTAAGAGGGCGGCGTTTCATTGCAATCGTTGCCTAGCTTGGCTAGGTGTTAAGAATAAGGATACAGTGAAATTATTTAATTCAGAAGTGAAAATTAATCAAAGTGACACGGAAAAATATGTATTTTCTCACAAGAACACTACACAATCGATTATAAAAGACGATTTTATATACACAATAGAATGTTTAACAAAAGAATTCAACCTCGGCTTGCAATACGCGATGATGTGTAAAATAGTATTAGAATGTAACATATCGGCTACCAAAAAGCAGTTCTTACTTGTATGGGTGATAGACAAAGAACTACAAGTGCTAAGAAATACAGAAACTCATATAAGTGACAGAGTTATACTGCAATCGAGTTATTTGACCAAAATTTTGTATAAAATTGAGTTGGAATTGAATGAAGAAGTAGAAAATTGGATGTCCGACCCTGGAGTGGTGTCAACGGAAATATCTAAAAATATGTTTACACAAGGAATTAAGCATTTTGAGCAAATGTCATTAAAAATGCCAGAATCTTTTCGTTATACTAATGGTTATTGTGTCAGTTATCTTAAAACTTAAATAAATAATAAATCTGTAATAATATTATTAAAAAATCGTAATTATTGGTTTATAATACTGTTCCTATAATCCTGTTTCCGTCGCCGCTGTTTCTACTATTCCGATAAAATAAACCTCACGTCCTCCGTCCGTCCATCCATTCTCACAACCTCAACAATTGTCAACCGTCAGGCACTATCGCAGAGAATGTCAATAAGAAAAAAAAAAGTTTTTTTCTATGGCTGACACCGTCGATGAAAAATAATTTTGTAAGTAGAAATAGAGGGGAAAGAGTACCTTATATTGAAATTTGCATGTTGCAAAAAATTAGCTGAGATAAAAGATATACTTTTACATATTGACTTCAATTCCAAATTAGTTGTTCAATAAGTTCTTTTAGGTACCTACCTTTATACATAAGTTTAACATAAATAAAACCACAATGGTTGTTATTTTCCTTCCTTGAAGCTGTCTGACTGTTATTGTCATTATAATATAATAATGGTATAAATATATGCCATATACAAAACAAATAACTAGAGGACATCCTGGCGCAATAGAATTGAAAACGGGATGGATGTGACAAGGGGATTGAGTGGCGGAACTGAAACCCGCGCTTTGACTTTATGCTTTTCCGAGTGAAAAAATGGAAATAAATAAATATTTCATTTCCTCGAGTGGGGATCGAACCTGCACCATGATTGGCCTCAAAGGCAACTTTTTTTTATTCAAAAATGGAAAATTGGAAATCAAATTGGTAAATTGATCCAAAAAAAAACTCGGTTTATTTAACAAATAATTTATTAAATGTAATATTAATTTTAACAATATTATAATTTAAACATTATAACTCTGTGACGGTTCCCGATGACTCCCGATAGTGAGATATTGCACTGACGATGATTGAGTAATTGAAGTACCAGAACAAAGAGAAGATTATTGCTAAAATAATATCTGTTATATATTGTTTAGGAAATTATTTATAAAATGCTTTTTGGGAAAGGTAACCCTGAAATGCAAGAGGCAAAAGGTGCAAATCCTGCAATATTTTCAAAATAACATAAATTATATTTAGCCTTCTGTTACATATTTTCATTCTTTCTAATGTATTTGGTTATTACTCAAACTAAATACATTTTTAATCATCAACTAACCAAAACCAAGAAAATGTACAGAATTGCTTACTTATACCATTCTACTATATTTATAGACTTGATAAGAAAATATTGAAAAAACTTAAGATTTAATTTACTGTGCAATTAAGACCTCAATTTACAATATAACATTCTCATAATTCTTGCATAACAAGGTAAATTTAACATAAAATACAAACCTTATTATGGGATTTTTATAACAAACAAAACAGGAAAGTGAATATGGGTAATTCACACATGTTGAAAATATTAACAAGTTTAATCATAATTAATAATTAAACTAATAGAAAAATATAGGTTACTGAGGTTTCAAGGAGATTGTAGTCAAAAAAGCTACAATATAAAAAGTATTATCAATTTGATTTTTAATATATCTGATATATGATTTTTCAATACAATTAATGAAATCTATACTGATATTTTGTGTAGAAGTTTGAGTATAAGATTTGCATGGAATATTTGAACATTGATTATTGCATGACTAATATGAATAATTATCTACTAATTCTACTTTATAAATAAAATTTAAAAGATATACTAAGTTTCTTTTTATACCTTTTAAGAAGAATATAAATCAAATATCTTCTAATACCGACTAGTGGAAGTTTGTTAAATATACGCTTAAACAATTTCAATCTGTAAATCTTACAAATCAATCTATGAGTAATCAATGTTCAAATCTCAAATTCAACCAAAAGTTTTGTATTGAACATAATTTGCACTAAGTTTATAAAATACTAATTATATTACTATTTACTTTAAGTAAGAAAATGATATATTTCAAAAAGGATACGGATCACCACCTTCTCCCAAGGTTCGACCATATACAACTCCGTAGAAACCAAATACCTGATGTACCAATGCTTGATAAAATGACGAAGTTTCTTTACACTATCCATGTTTATGATAACTGTAGTAAGATTATTTATAATACAAACGTTTTATATTTATAATATGAATGGAAACAGTACTAGTTTACTACTGCTATAAGGCAAATAACTGTAGATTACTTTGTGACTTGTATTAGTTAAAATTTATAAACTTTTTGTTCGAATTCGAACTTATAATATTGACGTTTACGTCAATGTCACTGTCACTTTGACTATCTAATGTAACTTGGACAAGCAAGATTCAAAAATATTTATGTTATTTGAAGAACCATAACCATTGGCGAAATGAATTGTGCTCAACTGGCACGCTCGAAACGCCATATATCAAGATATCTATCTATCGAAATTAAAAGAACTAAAAATAATTATAATGAGTAATTTATAAACACTGATGACGTTAATACACCGTACAGACAGGTAACTTTGTGAGCAAAGAATATTTTAATTGTGTAATCAACGAGATCCAAAGAAAAGATTTATAACGTTCCCATTTAAAATTGTTTACTTTTCATAACACTTTGTGTTATATAAGCAACTGTTCGTATCCCATTTATCTGTCTGTTTCAATTCAAATTCAATATACATTACTTTATCGAACCAATTTCGAAAGCGTTTAAGTTGACGAATGAAAGAAACTACTTCTATCATAAAGATAACAATTTTCATATACGAGCTCGTATGTGAGTGATTATGTATGCAATTCAAATGATATAAAATTAAACAATTATTTATATCGTTTAAATATTTTTCAACCAGGTAATAATTTTTTACTGTTAATAAATATACAATCCATTTTCTTGTAATATAAAATAAAACAAAAAACATATTTAATCAATATTTTATTTCATTTAGTTGCTTTATTAATTTCATTAAATGTGACCTTACACTATATATTGGTATCAGCCATTACTTACAAACCGACGCAAGCCTTACCTAAAAAAAAATTACACTGGTATTTTTTAGTTAATATAATATAATTTTGTACTTATTTTAGGTAAATGCAGTACCAAGATTATTAAAAAAATAGGCCCAGTTTAATAAAAAAACATGTTGGAATTTTTTTATGTAAAAGAAAATTATTATCTAAAACACACTATGGACGTATTTACATTTAAGTAACTGTACCTTTAATTGATTAAAATAAATCTAAATTAGTTAAAATATAAGATAAAATCATGAAAATTAGTCTTATCATGTGTAAATTAAATCAATATGTGAAAAAGTCGAGAAATCGATTAATAATCGATTTTAAATAATATATCGCTCTTTTAAATAATATTCTTCTCTAATTTTCACGGTTTCATATCTTATTTTGGATTATTCGATTTTTTCGGGCAATGTAAAGTTGCCGCATTCATTTTTATATGGTAACATTTATTACTAATTTAATAAGCGTGCATATATTTATGGGGATTTAACTAAACTTATTAATAATTAGAAAATATTAATAGACAGTTAAATTTGCATCAGAAACTTAATGAAAGTATGATTTTAAACCTCATGCACGCAAAATTATCATTAAAGTGTATTTCACAATTCACATTTGTTCGTGTAGCCGGTACTTAATTAAAATAGATAATTTCGGTTGTTTAAATTAAAGTTATGTACATTATGTTTTAATAAATCAATTCAAAAGTATCATTAACTAATTATTTATGCAACCGAACTTATATTTTTCGCAAGAACCGTAATTTCGGTTCATATTCAGTTATTTACAACCGAAATGTTATTCATACTTACATATAATATAATTAAATGTATATTCATATAAATATTATTTTAATACAATTGACTTCATAGAAACGGTAATTTTACATTCTTTTCGATTTCAGTCTCGTAAAAGGCACCTATATTACAATAAATTTGTAAAAAAATACGTATAAATATGATTTTTAAATATATATTGGCACTATTTATTGTCTAATAATTTATAATAAGCCTTCAAAGAACAAAAATAGCTGAAATAAATATATATATTAATTAATGCAAAAGGCAATTTGCTGGTAACTACAAAAAGTTTTTATTTATGAAGTATATACTTAATGTTACAGATAAAAATAATTTGTTATGTTTTGTGAAGGCCATTTAGTATAGTTTGTGAACTCTAAAATACTGTTTATTTTTATGTTAAATATGTATATTGATTACCGATCGATTATAGTTTATATATTAAAATCGATATTAATAAAAACATTGATTAAAATGTATAATAAATATATGTATGTATCACAATATTAAAAGTAAAATGTAAGTAATATATAGGATAGTTATTATCGATAACAAATTCAATTCACTTAAAGTACGATTTATAAAACTGTATAAAATTGATAATATAGTAATGATTTTATTATAATTGTATAGGTATTGTCGATACTTTCAATAATTAATTTAATTCATTGTTTTCATATATTCCTTGTATACAAAACAATTCAATACATTTGGCGTATTCCTTACAGATAAAAATACATATTATTTCAATAAAGAAACGACCAAAAACATTTTATTACACGTTATTAAATACAATATAACCAATAATACACCCACAAAATAAGAAGTTGCCATATGAAGAAACTTTCTAGCATCGCATATTTAATCAAAGTTAAATTTCCATATACATTATATAGGCATGATCAAATTACGCATTTTTTGGGGGGGAAATTTATCGAAGATTTCGTTTAAATTAGATTGCCATATACGAAAAAATAACTCATTTGAAGGGAAATTTACTTTTTCCCGTCAATCAAACTTTGATTGCCATATGTAAAATATTTTTTTTCTTATTTTCATTCCAAATACTCAGTGTACCCCTGTGCCCCTGTAAATATAACATCTATCCATATCCTAGCAGCTTCTCCGGAAGGCGCCATTAAATAGTATCTCCTTTGTCGCGTTTTTACTATGAACGTTGTTTGCGGGTTCGGTGATTTAGACGTGTTGCCATGATCGAGGTACACTTCTTCGATTACCTGTTAAAAATGTTATATAAATGTTGCTAAGATTATATCTTAGTATATTTTAATTGGTAGTATTTTGTGATATAAGAATTTACTTATTAGAGTTAAAAATATATATATTACATGCAGAAATTTACCACCACACACTAACTAAATGATAGAAACTGAAATAGTTTAACATATAATTATTAATATGATTTCCTAATAAGGCCCAATTACACCAACAATGTAGTGTTTTAAGGATTCAAAGCGTAATAGTATGTTTATAATTTGAAGACATTTTAGGCATTTTATTTATAAACCGCAACTGTCAGATCTACCTTGAGAGCGACCTTGAGATCTCAAAGCCACAACACGCAATGTCTCAAAATTGGGCGGTGCTTGGGGAACGGGGAACTTCAACATACAAATAATAATAAACAATTTACCTGGAAATACGCTCCACCGCGCGGTTTCTTCTCGCTCTTGTCCCAGTAGTAGACGAACGTTTTCGTTTCTCTATCGAAAACGAACCACCTACGAACATATAATATGTACTTAGCTTACATTAAATAATGTTTGTTATGAGATTACAGTATGGTTGACAAGTTGTGGACGACTTAAAGTTAGCTGTAGATAGTTACGTAGATTTGATCATAGGAATTTTCTTACTATCCTCCAACGCAAAAGTTATCACAAGCTAATATTTATTACAAGCTTTATTAGCAACAAATAACGTTATTTAATTAATAAATTATTTAAAGATTTACAAGTTTCGTTACTATTTTGTTATTAGAAAGATTACATTTTTCTAATAACAAAATAGTAACGAAAATTACAAAAACTACTTTGAAGTAGGTAGGTACATATATATTTTTTGTAATTAGTATTTTTTTTACATTTAAAATATTAATGTAGTAAAATACCTTTTGGACCAGGTGTGGAACTTGGCGCCCAACTTGTGCAGGTATCCGCGGCACGACGTCGAGTTGATCGTCACGTAGGGACAAAGCTCGATTTGGTGACCTACAACAGTTAGGTATTACAAAAAATATTGAATTAGTGTTATAGTTACAATAATTATTAAATAAAAAACAACAACTGAATTCTAAATTATACATGTAAGTAGTATTAATATAAATTGTACCTGCAGATTCAACATGTCGCCGGAGGTCGAAGTCATCGCGGTCCACCGGCAAGTACCTCGTGAGGGGTCTCTGCCACTCGTTGGCGATGGCGCGACGACTGCGGCGGGGTGCGTTGCCCACTACGATAAAATTTCATTTTAATTTAATGAATAATAAGCGAAACGAGGTAAATATTCTATGAAAAATATATTAATACTAGCGGACCCGCGCAGCTTCGTTTGCTTATTTAGGGGTGAATTCTAATAAACCACGAAACATGTGTTCAATGAAATATTTTTAAGAGTCTAAATTTCAAATTTTATAATTATCGGTGGCGTTTTAAAGATTTTTCTATACAAACTTTCAACCCCTTATTTGCACCCTTAGGGGAAGAATTCTAGAAAACCATAAAACGCGTATTCAACTAAATACTTTTAAAAAACTAAATTTAAAATTTTATAAAAATCGGTGCCGATTTAATTTTTTTTCCATATAAACTTTCAACCCTTATTTCACCCCTTTAGGCTTAAAATTTTTCAAAATCCCTTCTTAGTGGATGTCCAGATTACGAAAGTAAACATCTGTCCAAATTTCACGTTCCTACGCACAGCGGTTACGGCTGTGCGCGCGTCTTACCTCAGTCAGTGAGGACAAGTCCTTTTATATATATAGAAGATAGATAAGGTACTAGAAATTTTAATATATATATATTTA
The DNA here is from genome assembly GCA_018249835.1 of Heliconius besckei. NCBI lineage: Eukaryota > Metazoa > Arthropoda > Insecta > Lepidoptera > Nymphalidae > Heliconius > Heliconius besckei. The sequence continues at coordinate 11,190 of DWNA01002307.1, forward strand.
ATATGTATAAACTGCTAAAAATATATTGTCTTTTATATACGTAATGGTTGCGGGTCCAATCATCACTCAGGAAAAAAGCTTTTTTTAGCTTCACGCTGTATCCCCGATATATTTATATGTCGGAAATAGTAGTACTGAGGTGGTTCCGGGACGCCAGCGCCATCTGTTGCCGCTTGACAGAGTTAGTGTTTTGCAACGTTATGGAAGGGGCGAGTCGAGGCGTGGCCGACGGACATCTACTCACTTTGTGTTTGGCAGTCGGCCGGTGCTGACGACACTGAAACTGTCCCGCGTTCCGTGCTGTGTATCTACCTACTGGTATAGCGATAGCTGCTTTCTTGTGAGTTGGTTACGGTGTTGTAATTAATCCGTAATATCACAAATTGTGTTTACTCATGCCAACATTATCCACTGAAGCCCACAGTAGACCGGGTACTCAAATACTATGTGCGAGAGAGATCCACCCGACAGCGACATATATTTATAAAATTATTTGACTTTGACTACGACTTTGATTTTGAGTATGACTTTGACTTACGTATATTATCCCTGCTGAAGTCGGACGCGTGGCTAAGCGGGCGGCTGTCGTCGCTACGCTTATCGTCTTCGGTCGATTCGGTGCGGGAGTTGCGAACTTGAAGCTGTAGACAACACAATCCAAATTTTGGTAACTTACAAAAAAGGCATAAACGAGAGTTTTAAGACATTTACAATTTGTGAATTCAATTAGTTACTATTGCTAAATTCATAGTTATGGTATAAACTTAGAACCCATATAATCACTATGTTAAATACTTACCAATACAGGTTTAGGAGAGCAGCTATTCAAGCCCCAGTGAGAACTCTTTATGAGAGTCAGCCACACAGACATAATGTATCATTAATGTTTAATTT
>DWNA01002308.1:0-12081 GCA_018249835.1 Heliconius besckei
TTTTTTTTTATTCTTCTTTCTGCTTATATAGGTAAACATAACCAAATTCAACGCCACCGAAATCCATATTAGGGAAAATGTATTAAATATCTATATTAAAAAACCTCCCGATGAGCATCGAGCCCACCTTTTTATGTTTAAAATTATTTTTAAGAAAATAAATTGATACTTTTAGGAAAATAATAGAAATAAATTATAAGCAAAACAATATTTTTAGAAAAAGCTTTTATTTAAACGCTTTAAAAAGAAGAAAATAAAATTTGTCTTTTAAATTTTTACTATCAACTCACAACCTCATTGTACACAATTTATATGATTATAAAAGCTTGTCGCGTTAATCAATATTTAATTATATTGAAACTTTAAAAATTGAAACCTAGCAGATTTTACATAATTAAATTAGCACTAGTTCAGTTACACAAGTAAATCGCGCGACAAGCTTTTATGATCATATAAATTGTGTACGATGAGGTTATGAGTTAATAGTTCAAATTTAAAAGACAAATTTTATTTTCTTCTTTTTAAAGCGTTTAAATAAAATCTTTTTCTAAAAATGATTTTTTGCTTATAATTTATTTTTTACTTTTTAGTTACCACTGGCTAGGTTTCTCACACTAGGTATCACATTATTTATCTAATTATTCTCGGCAAGCCCTTTCATTTGATACCCGTATTGCAGATGTGCATAAATAATAACTATTCCGCCATCTTAGATGTTCCACCATATTGGACTTAGAAAAACATCACATTTTTCGAGTTACTCTCAACGAGCCTTTTGAATAGATATCCATATTGTAGAAGTATACTAAAAATAACTATTCGGCTATCTTGGATGGTCCGACATATTAGATTTAGAATGACATCACATTATTTTTCGAGTTGCTCTCAACGAGCCCTTTCATTTGATACCCATATTATAGAAGTACATTAAAAATAACTATTCTGCCATTTTGCACGGTCTAATCCATCTAATATGGCGGATATTAGATTTAGAGTGACGTCACATATTTTATTGTGCATTGTCATCCAAACTAAACGTGTATACAAAATTTCAGCTCAATCGGTTGAAGATATCTACATCAAAATTGAGCTCAAAGATTTCACCCGAACCCACATACATACATTGCAAGTTAAATAAAAGCTTTTAATTAACATGGTGTAAGTTAAAATATTGTCAATTTTCTGAAAGGACTGAAAAAACGTAATAATAAGCATTATGTTGATTATAATTTCCCTTCATTTATTTTCTACATTAAACCTCATTTAAAGACACTCTGTTCCCCACTTTTCGCCCAATTTTCGAGACATTAAGTGTTTAATGGCGGAGCTCAACGCCACGCCAGAGTAAAAAACTTCCCTGAATCGAATCCACAACCGCAAATGCATAGTTTTTACAATTTTTTAATTTAAAATAAGCTAAATTCAATGAAAAACGTTACGTTCACGTTTGTACGTTAAAGGAATTATTATAGGAGCGTGTCGAAAACAATTGACCTATTTCATTAAAATTTCGTTGGTTAATAGTTGTTTCAACATTTTATAAAGTAGAGCTTTATTTTGATCTATTTTTTTCGCTGTTTATATATTTTTTATTATTTTTATCTTTGTTTAGGCGGAGAGCGAAGGCCGGAGTGTTAGTCAGAAAATTTACTCTTTTTAGCTTCAGGCTGTCTCGCGCTTAGGCAGACGTTTCCCATAACATAGTTCCGTTCACCACTTTCCGTCGAATTTTAGAGACATCGCGTTTTGAGTGGCGAAACCCAAAGCCGCGGTTTATCTCGTTGCCAGAGCAAGGAAATGAAAATATTAAGTATTTTATTTCCTCGAACGGGAATCGAACCCACAACCTCTCGTTTATAATCGCACACTTGTGTCCCTATGCCACGATGGTCTCAATAACCAAATTTGTTGCAAGGCTAAAATAATACTGACTTATATTTGAATCCACAATTACATTGTTTAAATTGTAACTCTTTACGTAACAACAAAGGGTTACAATTGTTTTTGATTATTTTATTTTTTGATTATTTACTCATCTCGCATATAGCAGAGTAAACCCTACCATCGAGACATTCCATTCTCTACTTTTCGTCCAAATAATTCAAATTTAATATTGACATAGCACTGTTTTCTTTGTACAAGCATTTTCTGTAATTTGAAAGATATAGAATCTAATAAAAATTATGACACATTAAATGGCGAAACTGAACGCCGCGCCGTTCCTAAGTGAATATACTAGAAAAAGGAAATTATTTTATATGTTAATTCCTATGCATTGTATTTAATTTTAAATACAATTTTGTTATTTAACAATCATTCTATTCACACATTAACGCTAAATACATAATTGTAGTAACTGGGAAATGAACCTGTAATCTGTTGAATTAAACATACATTCATCTATTTTAAGTTTGTATCAATAAATGTCCGAAGCCATATTTAAGCTAAAAGCTGAAGCCATATAACATTGATCATAAGACCGTTCCACACGTTATTTTTTATAAGTTAAGCCCGGTTTCCACCGCGAAGGAGGAATGAGCGGGTAATGCTTAAGCGGAACTCCTCTTAAATAAAATAGGTTTTCAATTTCACCAACAAAGAGTTTTTTTATTGTGCAATTAATTACTTCGCATCGCTTTTCCGCACGACTCTTTATTGGTGGAAATGGCCCGCTCCGCTCGGCCGGCCGTAAAATCCAAACTATAAACATATTATACATGTAACTAAGCTTATTGTATATATTTAGTAATTATTATTTATATTATATTATTATTTAACTACTATTGTAGTTCCAGTTTCTAACAATATATTTCCTAACATTTTTTTGAACAAAAATGCTTTATTAATATAAAAAGAAAAGATATGGAGTGGAAACAGAATGTCTTAGCACTAGGTTCTCTCTTTATGGAGGATCACGGTGTATACCGCATATAGAAGGAAGATAAAGGAATTATATATTTAGCATTGAGCATATTTCAATCAAACTAAAATAGTCACCAAAAGGTTGATAGAAAATATCAACCAACACAACACAGGACTATCCGATATGAAGCTCTCAATAATGGAGAAAACGACAATGAAGAAGAAATAACAATTTAAATATTTGATAAAAATATTATAGTCTAGTGAATTATTTGATTAATTAATGTTCAATTTTATACATTTGTTGATAATTTTAAAAATATCTATTCTAGTGGTCCGCTGTCTGTCTACTGTCTAGACGACCCGTAATTAACTAAAAATAGGCGAAAAGTTGAAACCGGAGTATACTATTTAGCATTTGTGATATATTTTTTGAAACTTCACAACTTTTCAGTCATTGCAGAAAAGGGTAATAAAAATAACTCATAACCCAGATCGAGGATCGACCCTCGACCACCACGTTCTCAGTTGCTGTGAATATAATTCACAGCATCTAAAAAAAATATTTTATAAATCGATCCTGCGACCTAATAAGCTATCTAAATAAACAAATATCAACACCGTCAAAACGAATGTAGCAGTCTACCCAAATACAAGAGCAATATCCTGCAGCCAATTCGCAATAAACTAAAAACAGATTTTCAGTATAGTGAAACGAGTATTTCACTCGGATCAGCCACACTTGACATAAAAAGAAAATTGAAAAGCCCGATGTAACGAGAGCTCGTGAACGTGAGAGGGAAATCTACTAAGTAACTTGGGAATTAACACTTTTATTCAAAAAGTGATATGCTTTTACACGTATTTTGTATGATAGTGTGGTGACAAATCACTTTGTTTTCTTTCTATTTTTTTTTTTGAGAGGGAGAATTTATAATGAAGTAGATTTTACCTTCCCTCTGTACCCCGCATATAGAAAGGTAGCCAGGCAAAGGGGCGGACACCTGAGGAAGCTGGGAACCGAATATTAAGACTCCGTTCCCATTAATACGTCTCCGATCCTCACTTTCCACCGAACTTTGAATACATTGCATGTTTAATGGCGGAATGTAACTGAAAAAAAAGGCTTAAAAGATATTCTTATTGCTTGAAGTAATTATGATCAAGGGTAGAGAGTTATATTGGAAAGATTATAGCAAAATACTTTTATCTCTAGTTCCTACACAAAAAGATTATACAGTATGAACAAGAAGTTTCTGAGATAACCGTCTTCAAACAAACAAACTCTTCAGTTAGATAATATTAGATACAAAGTGCAACGTCCTTACGCAATTTCCTTTGAATTATAAGAAATTTTATTACCTGAATGAAAACAATTATTTAATAAGTAAAACGATATTTCCGTCTTCATCATCTTCAATGTTCGATTTCTTATTAATTAGCACAATGTTCATTATTTATATATTTATCTACAAACGTAAGGAGTTGTTATTTTACTATAATAAGGTGATACAGTACAGTACTGGTACATGACCTCAAGACCCTTACCCAGAAACCAGCTATTACTGATACTTACAATGGTGTCAGCAATAGCTGAGTTCCTTTTTCAAATAGGACGCACAAATCATGTATGCTTGAGTCTTCGAAAAATAATATTAAAAAATAAATATAGTAGGTACCTACACGACAAGATCAATAGATAGCTATTAAAAATTTTGTAATGTTGATAAGATAAGGTATACTTAATTATTTCATAATTCTCCTTTTTTACTTCGCTTATCACATGCAATTTATGTTTATTTTATTTTGTAGAATAATCCCAATAATTTTTATTTATATTTTAAGACATTATTATTTTTTCATGACAACATGAGGTTAATGCTGTTAGTCTTATTGACCTTGACAGAGAAACTGGGTGGGTAGGGAAGTGGGTTCTCTATCCCTGAGAAATTGCAAGCACTACGTGACTCTTTGAGATGGTGTAGACGGCGCGGCGGCGAGGTGGAGGTGTCTGTGGGGATTTTACTGTCTCTTCTTATATGTGCTGCTATCTCTAAAAAGAGTGAGTGACTGGTTTTGCTAAAAAGAGTGTCATATCTTTTCATCGTATCTTCTTTTCATTTATGAGAAATGTTACTTTGATAGATAGGTGATTCCCAAAACATTGATATTGAACCTCATTTGGACTCCCCTAGCCTGCCTACTGCTGTATCCTCCTATAGTATCACGATAGCTCCTATGGTAGGTAATGTATAAATGTAATTTATATGTACACACTCATGCATTACTCAGATAACCGCATGAGACATTGAACTTTTATAAAAGCGAAAGAAAAATATCTCTGGTTTTAATAACAACGGTTTCTTTAATTTTTGTTGTGCTTCATAAAAGTACGAAATATTATATTATTGAGACCGTCGTAGCGCAGCGTGTGACTGTAAGCTAGACGGTTGTAGGTTCTATTCCCACTCGAGGAAATAAAATATTAAATATCCTCATTTTCTCGCTTTGGTATCGAGGCAAGGCGCGAGGTTACGACATAACGTAAAATTTGATTTTTTGTAGTCTGTTTCCAGTAAAAATTTTGAAAAATCATTTTTTTGTCATTCTCTACACTGCCCAAAGAACGTAGATGTTAAGTTTCAGCATTGCAACGGTTGTAGGTTCGATCTCCATTCGTCAAGAGCACCCTGCTAAATGAGAAACTGATGATACCTACACAGTGTTACTTTTATATCCATGTGTATGCTATATCTTAATACGAAACAATGATAATTTTAAGATTAATCACTGCGATAAAATTGCGTATAATTCTAGAATATTTGTTATTTAATGTAATTTTCAATTAATTTTTATTAATAGTCGAATTAAAATGTTTATATCATTTGTAAGACCGATACTTGGTTTGGTATAGAGGCATATTGAATAAATATCAGTAGTGTTGGTATAAAAGCCTACCGTATTTAGTATTTAGAAACGGAGAGAACTGCTCATAATTTTTATTTTCATTTAAATTTAAATAAATCTCTGTTCGTACTGAAAATATGTGAACTGTTTATAAGCAGTTTGAAGAACTTTTGCTTAAATTTAACAAAAATATGCTTGAAATAGGCAAAGAAAAACGTTTCTGTGTATTTTCCCTGCCTACTAACCTACTATACCCAAAATAAAAAAAACTCATTTATCATAATATAATTACACTTGGAAAACTAGCAACGCATAAACAAATCAGTATACGAGTATTAGATATACACAGATTAAATTAACCAGTACTGTCAATATATAAAAAAAAACAGATGTCAAAAATTAAATTACAGCTATTCATAAAAAAATATATAAATCATTAACTAATTGCGATTTCTCACAATAGTTGATGTACACGATGACTATGGGTTCGATAATCGTAGAATTATTTACATAAGAGAAAAGGACACGTGTCCTAGATATACTACAGAAAACGCTACGTTAAATTCCGCCGCGCATCGCGCAATATGCAAATATTGAAAACGGGAATGTCTAAACACAATTTTCTCTCCTCTGTGCTGCTTACATTCGCCAACACCGAAAGAACAGGTAAATTACAGGCAAATGTAAATCCTCGATACTATTAAGAGAAAACCTCTCAACACGTAAAATAAAAAAAAATGAAATGAGAGTGTCTAAACACTATTTTCTCTCCTCTACAATAAAGATTAATACAGCAAATCCTACCTGTACCAATGTGCCGCTTATATTCGCCAACATCACACGTCCAGACGTCCCACCTTTAAGAGATTAACACCGCTACTGATTTAAATAGTTCATTGGTTTCCGTTATCAGTTCTTACGCACTACAGATTTAGTATCTATAATTTTATAATATTTTATTTTTAATTATTTTTTTTATATGTAGTCTGTCTAATTATTTTATGCTATGTCGTATGATATGTAAGTTTGTTTTTATGTTACAAATAATAAACGAATGAAAGGTTAAATGTTGAAGAAAATGTTATTAATTGTATTGAACGTTTGAGCAGATGAGTCTGATTGCAAACTGATTGTTGGTTATAGCTCCACTCGGGAGATTGAAATATTTCTATTTCCTTTGTCTGGTGGAAAGCTCGAAAGTGCCACAATATAAGATAAAATTACCTTATTTTTGCACATACTTCTCGATACAATATACAAATTTTATTAACTTCCGTCGTATCTATACAAATCGGATAGGATATATTAGATATTTCTTTATTACAAGAGCCAAAAATCTTAAACAGATATTATTCGATATTATTACGTCTTTTGCGGAGCAAATTGGTTCGGGCTATATAGGTAACTCGATTTTTTCAGTCACGCCACGACCGAGCATTGAACTGTACTGAAATATCGGCAAAAATCAAATATAATATTATGTCATAACGAATTTAAGATTTTTTTCATTTTCTTTACTTAAAAATATTTGAAAAAAAAATTGATAGCGAATGACAGCGTCTTATAATTATAGGATGGTTGTAGGAATCAATTATTTTTATTTCTCCGCTCCGGCTGGTATCTTGTATATAATTTAATTCCGTTTTTTAGTATTTGTATTTGTATTCGGTAACAGAAATACATCACCTGTGAAAATTTCAACTTTGTAACTCTCATGGTTCATGAGATTAGGACGAGATTCACGGTTCTTGATGACAGGTGGACAGACAGACAGACAGCCAAGTCTTAGAGAAGTCTTTAAATATAAGAAACGAAAATAGGAATAAAATTGTGTCAGTCATATTATCCGTATTAAATATGTTCCAGATTTGTTAGAGCGCCTAATTTACTGTATTCTGGGTCAGGTCAATATAAGTACGAGTGCCTATGGCTTGATAACGTAATACTTTTATAATATTTTATACAAAGAGATAAATATTTTTAAGTTATCCGAATACAAAAGGCCAATCGTTTCGCAAGGGTACAAGCGTGTGATAGTAAGCGTGACAGGTTGTCGGTTCGATTCCCACTCAGGATATGAAATATTTAATATTTTCATTTCCTCGCTTTGGCAAGGCTTGGCGTTCAATCCCTCCACTCAACACGCAATGCATTCAGAATTCTGTAGAGAGTGGTGAACGGAAATGTTTTAACACTAGGTTCCCAGTTTCCTTGTGCTATGTGCGGTATACAGCGTGAAGCTAAAAAAACCTTCTAATATAGGACAAAAGGAAGTCGTCAAAATTATCTAGTAGACATACATCACTTTCATAATATTTCCACGTCATATGGTATTAAATCGATTGCATTGAAATGTCGCCTTTTCTCCAATAATCCTGATAAAATTACAATGTTGCTATCAGTAATGTGTTTAATTTATCTCTACATCTATATATTTGCTAATATAACATTAACTATAGAACTATATGAAATGTAATGGACAAACAAATATGTAATATGTTCACGCTTATATACCACATGTAGCAGGGTAGGCAGAGGGAACTTAACCACCCTTTTTGTCGCGGAATATCACGTGAAGCTAAGCTTCTTGTCATAGACGTACCTGTAAAGTATATATATTTATCTATATTATAAAGCTGAAGAATTTGTTTGATTGTAATTGTCATTTACTTAGAAGACTTAGAATGTGTTATATACAATTCTTAGTTTAAAATGTTTAGAATCAATTCTTCAAGTGGAAGCTGTTTACTTACGTCCTTTACCAACTAAAAAGGAGCTGAGGAACAAACGACTATATATTTTTTCAAAAAAGCTATATCAAAATTGGTTCATCCGCTTGAGAGCTACGATGCCACAGACAGACATACAGTTACACACGAAGAGAACCAATGTTATAATACCCCTCTGTTTCCTTCGGGGGTTAAAACAACAAACACTGACAAACTTTCAATAATAATGAAAGGTTTAATAGGAAACAATTAAGTCACTGAGACGTGAAGAAACATAATAAATTATTATTAAGGACAGAACAAAGAGGCTTCATTGCGAAACTAGGTCGGAATGAATGAATTCATTTCAAAATGAAAATGTACAATTGTAGTCTTATTTAAATACAAATAATTTAAACATTTTTGCATCATTATATATAGTAGAGGAAATCTAGTGTTAAGACACTCCGTTGTCCTTTTCTCTCATTTTTAATATGTTTTTCATTAGGTTGACTTCTAACAATGTAGAATGTAAGAAAATATAATTAAGTAACCTTAGCTTAGCTTTCTAGATGTTTTTTTTTCATGGTGTATTGTAATTTACTAATCAATCCCTTTCATTTGACACTACATCATTTTGTTGCGACGCCCATTTTGTATTAACAACAATATCAGAACTGAAGTCGTAATCCAATTTTAGTTTTTTTTTTAGGTTCGTGCCGTACCTATCCCGTACATAGCAAGGTAGCAGAAGTAATATGATCCTAGTGTTGAAATAGTCCATTTCCATTAAAACGCCTCCGTTCCCCACATCCCCCACATTCCCTTATATCTCTCCGCCACTATGGCCTCAAGTACAACTAGATATGCCACAGTGCTTTGAAAAGATTAAAAACATATATATTATCAAATATGAATATTATAAATAATTTAAATTTCAAATTTAAAGTTTTGAACGTTATATAGGACAAGTTTAATTGTAAAATCTGAGTTATAAACAAAATACGTCGAGTCTAGGGAAATTAAACTGAGCGTCATGGCGCGGTGTTACTTAGAACGATGCGCTAGAACTGAAAGTTATCTCATTTAGTTTTATTTAAGGAATGAAACAGTTAAAATAGTTCAATAAATAAAAATATTATATTAGCACTAACTTCCATTAACATGCTTGTTGCTTTTATAAAATAATAAAATACTGAAAGGAACGCTCAAACAATACTACTATAATTAAAAAGTTTAAATTAAGCAAGTATAGTTGCGGGCGACGACTAGTTTACTAAAATTAATCTTCATACTTATTGTTTCAAAGTCCAACTAGACATCAAGGCAAGGAAAACATACATACAAAATGATATACACTAGGTACATACTTCACACATATTAGTCGAATAGGAGCGTCGTTTATATTCAACTCACGTTCGTTCTAAGATTTGTCTCGCAATCCATTTACGTTTCAACGATTTGGACTTGTAAAACAATTATAGAGAGTTATGTCAAAAGAACATAATTATACATTAATAAGCCATTCAAAATAACAAATGTTATTTTGAACGCGTAATCTAACGCCGCACGTAACTCAACAAGACCCTAGGACCATCTCGTAGAATAAACATGGATATACCTCATGCACAATTTCAACCTGCAATTATTATTTAAATATTGAAAAATTCGGGAGAATTAATAATTGATATTTTCTCTCTGTGATAATACAAAGCGCAGCGTTGAATTCTGCCACTCAACATACAATGCCCCGAACATTATGACGGATTATGACGGACAGTAAACTTTCTACCTTGCTATATGCATATATCTGTAAAGTAATTAGTTTATATTGTTCTCGATGTTTTATATAAGATTTAGGGGAGCCAATTCACCAATTTATCTAGATCAGTGATAGACAAATATACGATTACAAATATACTTTTGTCTTAAAACACTACGGAGACTTTTTATTCTACAAATACTAAAAGAATAAATAATGTTATAACAAATATCATGGGAAGGGTAGTAAGCATTCTGTTTTGTCTTTTCGCTAGCTTTTACGTACGGCTTCGCTTGGCGTGGTCCAACGTCAGAGCAACTCTGAACACAGATACAGTTCATTGTACCAAACAAGTAACTTGATATTATATACCTCAATAAATGGAATACCCAACACTTACAAAAATCCATTCGAACCAGTACTTCCTGAGATTAAAACACAAATTCTACAGTTAATAGGCAGTTGACTATATCACGATGATATCTATTTAAGTATGCACAATACACATGTATCTACTTATCGTAAATATATAATCCTAAATCCCAAAGGTTGATTTGAAATCACGCCTTATCATTCAATAGCAAGGTAGCTACTAGATTAGTTAATTGTTGATAACACTATCTAAAGACATTTGTTCGTCGTGGTGCTAGTGTAAAAAATGTCGTCACTAAATACGCAAGTGGGTAATGGAAGTATCTAAATAGGGAACTGAATGTTGAAATTAACACTAGATTCCCAGGTTCCCTCTGCCTGCTATGTGCAGGATAGAGCGTGAGGATAAAAATACAAAAAACGCAAAATTCAGATAATGGCGATTTTCATAAAACCTAGCAAAGTGATGAGTTACCGCGATATAAGCGAATAATTCATTCATTCAGGAGCTATGGTGCCACAGACAGACAGATAGACCATGTCAAACTTACACTACCTCTCTTTTTGGGTTGCGGGTTAAAAAAGAACACGAGAGAGGCAGAAACTGAGAAACATTTATGAGAATTCACATTTTCAATTTAATATTATAAAACAAGATTGTATAAAATAGGAGACAGTCTTTATAAGCAGATCGAAAATTGATAATTGAGTGATTTTCTAAATACAACAAAATAAAGATTAAAACTACTAGAGTACAAAAAGCTTTACATTTTTTACCGCATATCAGGATTCGCCAAATAATCCCAGTATAAAACACTGCGTTTCCTATTGTCCTCCCGATTATCACGGCGTGTCAAGTTGCGGATCTCAACGCCGCGCTTTATCAAACTACAAATACTTTTAGTTAATTGACCAATTATGTACCTACATAATAACTATTCAGTCAGAGAGTATGTTAGTCATAACTAGAAAGTCAATATAGCTCATGTTGACACAATGAAACAAGGAAGCTGACGGCACTAAACCTGCAAATCTAGGACAAGATAACGTAACAAAGAAATGTAAAAAAATCCTCAACGTCTTCTATCAAACAATAAATTGTGACATTTTTTTATATATGTGTAAATTTTAACAGCATATTTACTTTCCTTTCTTTTTTAACTTCACGCTGTACCCCATAACTGGGTAGGCGGAGGGAACCTGGGAACCTAGTAGTAGTTATGCTAATAGTATATGCTAAATGTATATATTATTTATAATAATACCTATCATAGGTGTGTGCTATGTTGACATATTTTTAAATAAAGCCTGACATTGACAAAATGATTATAAATTAAATCTATTTTTATTTCTTATAGCGAACATTTTAATTTATTCTTAGAGCCAGACAAGGGATAATAAAAAATGTATATATTTGTGAATTGATAAATAAGAATAAATGTGTTTTAAATATTGTTAATTCGATGTTAA
>DWNA01002309.1:0-12080 GCA_018249835.1 Heliconius besckei
AGGTTGATACGACATGGATACCTTCAAAAACCACGTTTTCTCCTTTTTTTCTCTGATGTTACACGAGGTCGTCGGCGGTGGTGGTCACTTACGATTAGGTAACCTGTACGCTCGTTTGCCTTATCTTCTTTTCAATAAACAAGGAGGGTTTTCCAAGCTGAAGCTAATAAGGACATATCTGCGATCGACAATCTTGCAATCTAGATTAACAAAACGAACTTAATAATCAATCGAAAATGAAATTGCAGAAAACAAAGACTTTGAATGCCTAGTAAAGGAGTTTGCAGATAGAAAGGCAATAATTTAAATATTTTTTTTAAATAAATGATTCTTTCATTGTACCCATTCTCTTTTTTGGATGTTATTGAATTGTAGTTACGAGGCGCCGAAAAAACTTCGCCCAGGGCGCCGGTAGTGCTAAAACCGGTACTGTATACTTCAAACATGTGTGTCGTGATGTGTTTGCTCTGCAGTAATGATTAAACTTGAACTTTTGGCCCTAAGCCTAAAACCATTCTCACAGGCTTCTTACAGAAACTGACTTACAAGAAGGATTCCTTGGTTTACTTTCAGAAGATGATTCTGGTTTGGTGGCATGCAATTACTTGATGCATGTATTAAAAGTATCGTTAGTTAAATGTCTTCTACAATTGTATTAGGTACGCCTTTCCTATAACTCTCTGCTTCGTATTAAAGTCGAACTTTTTTTATTGTTGTATATTTCATCAATATCCATCTCCTTGCAGTTTTCTCCAGCTTATTTATCTAGTATGAAGTGATCAGTTCCGAGTTCGGCTGACTTCCGCCTAACAAATTCTCCAGTAGCTTCATCTAGGTACAAATGAGTCATATTTTCAACCAATACTATACCGGCGGTGACTGAGATTTGAGCTCTGCCTCATTATATACCGATAAGGTAGGGCTCGAGTGACGGTTCCCCTTAATGTATTACATTACATAATGTATTACATTACATAATGTATTACATTCCTCATCGAATCATTGCTGCTGGATCATAACTGCACATAACGAATTTGTCATTGCCAATAATAATGATGTGCACATATCGATTTTGTTAAATCGACGTCTAGACGGAAATACTACATATTTGTTTTTGTAGGCTATGCAGAGTACTATTTTAATGCTATTTATCGAATAACAAAAAAAAATACACATAACGGTTTTGGCAGGCGCACCGACGAAATATAAAACGATCGACTAATAGATAACCTGAGATCCCACCGTTGAAACCTGCACCTATAAGTTTTCTTAATTAAACCTATATTAATGAATAATACATGATTAGTAGAACAGATTACACCTGGGTTGCCTGGAAGAATCCTGCCGCAATCACCTTTAATTACATTTTTTCCTAACTCGTTTTTGGAGAAAATTGCACTCATACGTGTTTTATATGAATCGCATATCATTTGAAAGATAATCGCATAAGGAATTGGAAAATTAAAGGTTGCCAGCTCTCAGTCTGCCGCAAGTCTAGGGTTGCCTGGGCTAAACATGTCACGAAATGTAATAATTTGCACTCATGTGTTTTTATTATAATTATAATAATTATATATTTATTTTATTATTATATATATATATATATTTCCTATATTAATTTTAAAAGTTGCGTGAGAAAAAAAGATTGCGGCAAGCGTTGTCAAATCAAACAAGCAAAGGACGAAGAGAGACAGAGAGAGTTTCTTAAAATGTAATTTTCCATATTTTCTTAATTAATAAAAAAAATATCCGCAATAATTACCACCCTTCATTATATTAAGGGAACATGATGTATATGTATGTATATTAATAGCTTATAGTAGATCGATATTTGTAAACATTTATTTAATTCGATAATTTAGTTGTTTCAAAATGGTAATTTAAATTAATTAATAAATATTAGTATTTAGAAAATAGATTTTCAAAGACTCAATATTATAAATTCATTATTTTACTTGAAAAATAAGGGTGATTTCATCTTTAAATAGTTTTTGTGTGTACTTAATATGATTAAAATCATCATTTAACAGGTTAACAATTAGAATAAACATTGATTTTAAGATTGACCTTCTATTACATAATATTTTACTTTAAAACATAAGGCAGACCGCGCATTTCATCGTCTATTCTCATAGTCAAACGGAACCGGAATAAAATATTGCAAACGCTGGCAACCCCTGTTTGCGGCAGGAATTTTCCAGGCAACCCTGTTTTATAGTGTTCAGAGAAAAAAAGCTTTAATTTGATATATAATTCATTAAAAAAACACATGAGTGCAAATTATTAACATTTCGTGACATGTTAACCAGGCAACCCTAGACTTGCGGCAGACTGAGACCTGGCAACCCTTAATTTTCCAATTCCTTATGCGATTATCTTTCAAATGATGTGCTATTCATATAAAAAACGTATGAGTGCAATTTTCTCCAAAAACGAGTTAGGAAAAAATGTAATTAAAGGTGATTGCGGCAGGATTCTTCCAGGCAACCCAGGTGTAATCTGTTCTACTAATCATGTATTATTCATTAATATAGGTTTAATTAAGAAAACTTATAGGTGCAGGTTTCAACGGTGGGATCTCAGGTTAAGAGGAGAATGGTGGCAATATTCATAATGGGGAAAGAACATGAACATGTATAACCCTTAGTAAGTGTGTTCCTTTCTCGCCTTTGTCGCATTCCTGTTTATAAATTGAATATATCAATCTTCTTTGTTATAATATATTAAGTTTCAATAAAGACGATAACAATTAATATTTCCAAAAGGTGGACGATATCTCAGAATGGCTGGGCCCGCCACCGCCACTCAAAAGGAGCAGTCCTGATGCCCATTTAAACAATTTACTAGACAACAAAACCCGCAAAATACATGAAGAAGTACCCTCATTCCTTCGGAACCAATCGGTAGAGGGTCTGGAGACCAGCTCCAAGGACAATGTGGGCAGTTTTCCCTTCAGCAGACACTATAGCATACCTGATGGCCAAGACTCTTCATCATCAGAAGAAGATTTTACAGAATCTCCCAGAAATAGTTTTTCTAATATCAAAAATATTATTTTACCAAAGAAAGCCAGCTACGAAGTCACAGATGTAACATTGCGACACAAAAATGAAAGAAACGTCGACACTGAAGATTGTAGACGGTTTAATATTGATTATCTGAAAAAATCTACCATTTTGTCGAAAGGTATTGACAATATTCCTAATAATAATGATGTGGCGAAACAGGAAAAGCCTAAGTTTTTCACTAAAACTCTTCTGTCACCGAAATTAAGTAGGTTATTTAAACCTAATACAGCAGAAGTGGATTGCAAAGCGGTAGTTAGTGAAGAAGAAAAATCTAGAAGCAAATTCTTTATTCAACGACCGACGTCGCCCATAACTAGATCCAACCATAGAGTAAGACCTGAAAATAAAATGAATTTGACCCAAGAAGTCCTAAAAAGTGATCTTAAACTCGCTAGTATGGGAAAACCTATGACGCCGATTTTTAGAAGACATCTTCCGTCTGAAAATTCTGATTTTACAGGAAGATACAGTTGTAGAGAACGCAGATTTGAACCCAAGACAGATGGGCGGAACAGATTAAAAAATCCCATGGGTGCAGTAGAAAAAAAATTGACACACCTAAATCGCTCTCAAAATACAGTATCTGTGCCTTTAGCTCCGGTCATAGAGAAAAAGATGGATAAAAAAGATGTAAAAGATATACCAAAACGTAGGGAGATCGGTATTTCAAGGAGTAATTATGTGAAATTGGCGAATTTACGTATAAGTAAAGAATTGCAGGCAACCGATAAGAAAAATGATGTGAATGAAAATTCACCCGTTGAAAGGGTTATTTAATTGTATGAACTCTATATAACGACGAACTATAAAAATAATATCAACAATGTCTATAACACCGTATATGGCGAAATCATTTGTACTTTTTTGAAGTGTATTCAAAACAAGGTAATTTAAAATGTAGACCAAAATACCATTTCTCAGTTTTATCCAGACATAAATATATCCCGACAGTTGGGTTGTAGGTGTTGTAAAGAGTTGCTGCGATATTACATAGGGTGTAGCATTATATAGAAAACAAGCGAAAGCAACCAACGTAAAAGGATTTCGATACTACGAGTTGGGCATTAAATCGAATAACGTTATATAGAGTTTACTAGTATTATATTGCAATAATAAATATGCCAAATTGTGATGTATTAACTGAAATCTCATTTGATTTGTTTTTTTTTTTTGCTGATACAGTCTTATATGTAAGTATTTTTTTTTTACTTTACATATTGTAACATTTGTGACAGGTTTTATTGTCTTTTTTATTATTATTTCGTTATCTTTAGGAGT
This sequence comes from Heliconius besckei, assembly GCA_018249835.1. Classification (NCBI taxonomy): domain Eukaryota; kingdom Metazoa; phylum Arthropoda; class Insecta; order Lepidoptera; family Nymphalidae; genus Heliconius; species Heliconius besckei. The sequence goes on from DWNA01002309.1 coordinate 4,347, forward strand.
TCTTATATTGATTGTACGAAATAAGAGCTTATTTAGATATATTGGACTTTAACAAGAATTGTTGGTTATTGTGTAAGAAAATTACCTAAATTCTTTTTTTTTAATAAACAATGTAATTTTGTTTATAAAAAATATAGGGCTAGTGACTTGCAACTACTTTTAGCTTGCGTTGTATCCCGGATTTTTGAGACTCAACACCACTCAACGCCGCTTGTTATCAGAACGAGAAAAATTAAATTCTTAAATATATCTTTTCCGAGTGGGAATAGAGTCCACAACCTCGTCCACAAACAGTCGCACGATTGTACCACTACTTGGCTTGCAAATTATGATCTAGCCATATTTGATTTGTATTATAAAAACTAACAAGTAGTAGTGGAAATCGTTTTCATTAAAATAAACATTTCTAATATTCAATATCTTGTAGCTTAACACATTTATAATATGTATAATATACAATATTAATAATGTTAATATATTCTTTAATTACTCTTTAGATGCTTATTTACAAATATTTCTGTCCATCTTCATGTCCATATTTTAAATTTTTAATTATTATTTTTATTATACACATGATATATCTTTAAATTAATCATAGATTAAAAATGAAAGTTTTATAATAAGAAAGTTATTGAAATAATCAGTATGAGCAATATTACAATACTTATTCAAAGAAGTTATTTTACCTTTTTGGTATTTTTTAATGATGCTACACTTAATATTGATTTATTTTGATTTATGTGTATATATATATATTAATTTAATTAGATTTTCTCCATGTCTTGCCATTTTAAGCATTAGTTTAACATTTACAAATATTGAATTATAGTACTTATTGTTATACATGATGATTTATATTTCTTATGAATTAAATGTTAATCTATTCCATATTTGTGTGAAAAAATAGATACGATTTTCCTAGGCAAAATTTCGCCATCGACAATGTAAATTGTGAAAATAAATAACGGAAAGTCTAAACACTCGTCACTTACCATTTAATATGTGAAATTGCGTAAATCTAAAATTTTACTAAAGTCTATCGTAATATCTAGTTTACAGGTTAAATTTCATCACACATTTTAATCAACCTATGTAAACTTATTTAGTAGAATAAGTAAATTCGAGCCACGAACAGATTTAGATTTATCTCTTCTTCAATACTTTAGATCGCTAGAAAATGCTTTATATTGATTATCGGATTATTCCATTTTGAAACTTTTATTATATTTAATATATTACGTTTTGAATGAATTACGTGTCCATTATTATGTCATTTCGAGTATTTGTAATTAAGATTTGTTAAAAAATTGCTTTGTATAGAATTGTCTAGAAGATTATTTATCAATCGCAATTTAAAGTCTATATCTTTTTTTATCAATTTAATTTAATTTTTATACAAACTATAGTTTTTGAATGGTTTTTTAAAAATTATGATGATTAATATTGATTTTGGGATCAGTCTACTAATTATGACAAACAATGTATAGCCGCGTAATTCGTTTATGCTCTTCGTACAAAAGTACCGATGCCAAAATAGATTTATACGTCGTTTTTAAAGCGTTAGTATTTTAGTAATAGTGAAAATATTGTTAGATATCGTCATATACTCAAGTTTTGATAAAGCCAACGAATTTGTATTGATTCACTGTTTTTATACGTAGTTGCAATTAATTAATAGGCGTTTCGAGTTATTAAAATATTTTTCATATTAAAATGTTATCACTTATTGCAGTGCTCAGGAATAATACAATGCGATTTGTACTAAAACAAAAAATTGAACAATATAAACGCTACTAATAATTCGGCTCGGAGGACCACAAGTTTATAGGCATTGAATTTAACATGTAACAGAATAGAATATAAATGTTCTATGTTAGTATTATTTCAGAGTACCTACAGAGTATATATTATATAATATGGCGCGTTTAGTAATAGAAGTAGGTAAACTTTCAAATCATATTTTTAACCAAACGGAAAATCTTATTCTTAATGAAACAAAATTAGACAGTTTTTTTCTTCAATTTTAGTATGCTACGCCGCATTCAAAGATATTAAACGTTAAACTGTCATTACATGAACATATTTTCATAAATTTGTATTGATATAGTTCAATTAAACACTGATTGATATCTCTGTGTGCCTGTAATTGTTAGTATGCTTCGTAGCACGTGCAGTAGGCGATGTCTTTATACAAGACTGCGTAGTGCTCGGCTTTGTCAATTTACATACTCTTAGAGGCTATTGTGAAATATATATGTTTAACGAAATTTCTTCTAAAAATACTTTAAGTAAAACATTGCATTTTTTTCGGATTAAAATGTTAAAAATAGTATAAACTTTCTAAGCAATATTTTTACAATCGCCTCTTAAACTACTTAACGCATAGATTGATATATATTTAAATTTATGATATTCGATAACTTCTAAATTCTAATCGAAATAATCTAATATCAGGCAAATATAGTGTAAAGTTAGTATGGCAAATTATTACTACTAGCTAAAAAAATATTAGATCAGAAATATAACATTATTTTTTCAAAATTACTCATAATATATAAGGATTTTCTTGAGCAATAAGAAATACTTATAAAACAGTTTAGGTAGGGTTTGCTTTTTAAAACACCATGTAGTTAATTTATGCAGAACAATAACCAAATTATCTTACAAAACATTGAATTTAAAAAAATAACTTTACAATAATGGACTAACGTAGCATTTAAGAGCAATTTACAACCATTTTGAAGTGTATACAGTTGTTGTATTTGTTCAAATTTTAAGATATGGGCTAAGTTATACAGGCTGTTCATAATGTAAATATCAATGCTATAGAGTAAAAATCTGTTTAAAACTATAGTATACTATTTAACGATTCATTAAAAAAAAATTATCAATGTAAACAATTGTTTACAAAATAAAAATTTCATTTTCTCCAGATATATATTTTTTTAATAAATTAATTATCCCATATCTTAAATGAACAGTTTGTTACTGGATCGATGTTTTGTAATTAATTAGAAGTTTATTATGAAGTTTTCTTTTTCTGGACGATTTTGTAATAAAAAAAGGGCTTTTGATATATGATGTATACATGTTAGTAGTTTTGATACGTGATACGTTTATTTTGCTTTTTGATCTGAAATATCATTTTCCACATTTTATTATTGTATTTCTTTTTCTTTTTAAATACATATATGTATATTATGTGTTGTGGGCAAATTCGACACATTTTTGGTTTAAAAATTACATTATTAATATTTATTTTTTAAGATTACATTCTCGAATAATATAATAACGATTAATTTATTAACCTTGCTAGATATAAATTACTTTTTTATATTTAAGGCTGATTTTGTGACACAGGGTGCCATTTTTTTATATTTTAAGTTTCTCGCCTAAACATGAAATGTTATGGCGCATTCACATTCGCTGTATTTATTAAATTTACGAATCTGCATTTTTGTGATATTTCGTTGATTAATAAGATGTGATGTAAAATATTTAAAAATAAATACGGTTTGTGTGGATGCTCCTTTAAAAGGGATTTTTTTTCGTTGCATACTTAATTTTTATTGGAAGTTATGAAAATATGAATAATTTTATGTCATATAATATCAAAAAGTATTAAAAATAAACATGCTTTAAAAGGCGATCGATCTGATAATTTTACAAAATTGTAACATAAATGGGAAAATTGGTATTAATACGAATATTCTCATACAGATCTGAATAATTTCAATCTGAGACATGTCGTGCTCATTTTACTTTATCTGTGATACATTTTGTTTGTAAACCGTTGCAATAACAAGTATTATAAGAGGTTAGTTTAACTGCTAGTTAACTTTAACCAATCGATTTAACCCACTAACCGCTTACCGAGTTTTCCGTCTCCCGCATTCCAGACGCCGATAGTTTGTAAGTGCAAAGAATAAAACAGAATATTCAATTACATTTTCTTTTATTTAAACAACCTGTATTTTTCGTTTCATATTAGTGTTAACTTTATTAACACTAACTAAAGAATGTTTCACGCATCTAGCAGGGTCGGCATAGGGAGCCCGCTATTGACACTCCGCTCCCCACCTTCCGCTGAATTCTGGAAGCATTGCGTGTTGAGTGGCGGTACTCAACGCCACGCATTACCTCGTTACCTGGGCGAGAAATGAAACCCATCGCGATTACAGCCGCTTGTGCCTACACAACGACTGGCCTCATTGGACAAGTGTGTATTCAGAAAACTTAATTCAAAACAATCACCGGTCGATTTTTTTATATGACATACCAAATAAACACTTAAAATAAAACACATTTAATCGTAAAATATTATTTATTAGAAAAAAAATAATTAAATGGTGGTCTAAATAATGGTCGCGTCACCACGACGCGTACAAATCACTATATTTACAAACAAAATACAAAATTCGAGGTCCACACAACAGTAGAGTAAAGTTATAAAAGTTATAAATAGGAAATGTGCATATTGTCAATTTTGGACACTAGGGGATGTAATGATGTAGAATCTTTAATGAAATATTATCCAGCTCTTTAAAAAATATATATATATATTAAACAATAACTTTTTTAAAAACGATATTGCCAACATTAAAATTTAACAAAAATAATATTTCTTTATTGTTAAATAAATACAGGTGTTTTAAATTAATGTCGTAAATACACTGTAGAGGATCTCTCCTATTAGCTAGATATTGAATTTTTAAATGGTTTTATTATGTTTTATATTTCATAAATATTTTTCGAGTTTTAGAGCTGGATATACTCTACACCAGGGCTTCTTAAACTTTTGTCATTCACGACCCCATTTATGATTGCGAGTTTCTTAACGACCCCCCATACAAATATAAAAGAAAAATAAATTAATATTTTTTGATGATTTATTTATTAGGTGACAATATACATATACATATGAAAATATATAGTTTTAGAATTCGTTTTGAAACATACAAAAATCTAATATTAAAAATTGCACAAAAAATTATAAAATATTATTTATTATAGTTTCAAAAATAACGCGCACGCGCATTCCTCCCTTTGATTGTGTGTGATATTTAGAGGTGGCGGTCAGAGTGGGAAGTCAGCGGCGCGCGGTTTATTCGACATGTATGATACCGACAAACGCACTAACAATGTATAGCCACAGTATAATAATAGCGATCATCAATAATTTACTGCTGTCGGTGGAGAGAACTCAAAACCTTCAACAAATGCGCTTGTCTAGACGCTGCAAGTTCACTGTATTCCGCCAACTCTAGTGATGTTATAAAATTGTATATATAAATATTTGACATTAAAATCTCTCGCGATCACAAAATTTTGCTACGCGACCCCTTTTGGGGACGCGACTCATAGTTTAAGAATCCCTGCTCTACACAAATGAATGCATTTGGCACGAAACTAGAAATAGAAAATATTAATTAGAAATAATAAAAAAGTAAGGCATATATTCGTTACTTTATCACATTCTCACATAACACTTATAAAAATTAAAAATATAAAATTTTGACAATAATCGAAATGTAGATTTTTATTTATTTTTTAATATACTTAATATTAAATGTTGATTAATATTAAGTATATTGATTAAAAAACAAGGGTAAACAAAAAATTGCAATCTATACAACCATGAACACGTAAAATAACTATTCTAAAAATAAATTCACAAAAATAAACTAAATAAAAATGCAATTTAACTAGACTTTTTTTCCCACGTTATCATTAAATGTATCTCCATTAACAACAGCACTAAAAAACCTCTAGAACAAAATATATTTAAAAGAAAATCAGGATTAAACAGAAATATAAGTATCGATCTGAATATACCCTATTAGTGCCTTGCGTAAGCTAGGGGGTTACTATATCAGACGTAGGGTAAAGGGCGAAGCTAAACTTAGCAAATAAATTGGATGGATGCGTCATAGTAAGGCGTCTAAAATTATACTATTATTTTTAATACAGACGCCAGTCGAGGCGCGGGGGCACATGTATGTAAAAGTAAACGCGACAGGTTGTAGGTTCGATTCCCACTCGAGGAAATGAAATATTTAAATATATTTTCATTTCCTCGCTCTACCTACATCTTGAAACGAAAAATAACGTAAGAAATTCCAAGCAGTAACTATCTAACAGACTATTCTATACAGTACGTTTACCGTCTGTTCGTACAAACACGCCGAGCCCTTAGGTGATGGGTCGAGGGTATACGAATAATATATGTAGGTACGTCTGTATATTGGAGAAAGACTACCTACATACATCAAGCTGGCTGGTGTTAAGTCGATTTTATTCATTCAACAGTTTTTGTGTATTTTATGTTTTATCGTAGATTTTTTTTTTGTCATAATGTAGGAAATCTTAAATATTACATAATCTTAGGTATTTTTAGAGTTCCGAACGTAAAAGGTAAAATGAGACCCTATTACTTAGATTCCACTGTCCGTCCGTTTGCCTGTTGCCAGATTGTATCTCATGAACAGTGATAGTTAGGCTGTTGAAATTTTTACAGATTACTTATGTATTTCTGTTGCCGGTAAAGTAACTGAAACAAACGTGATTTTTCATCGTCAAATCAAATAATATTGCGGAACCTTGCGGGCGCGAATCTGACTCGCACTTAGCCTATTTTATTCTAAATTATCACACAAAAAACCGACGACAACTTCATGAATTGAACTAAAATGAATCTGCCTATTAGTTGTTCCTGTTCCTTTTACATTAGTTGTTCTAAATTCTAAATATTATTTAAGGTATACCTTTTTCTTTACCTTCGAACGAATCCAGAACTACGTGCGAATAAAAATGGACGTACTTAAGTCACAACTTTACGTGAATGATTATAGATAGAGTAGGTGCTTATTATAGAAATGCGTAAGCAACCGAGGCGTTGCAAGGAAGCATTTAAATATATACTAGGTAGTAGGTTCAATTACTGCTCAAGGTATACAAGTAATGTCAACGTCAGTGCAGAACTCAGTCACTGCTAATTTTGTCGTGTCGTGATAATGACCATGCATCACTAGAGGTGGTGCAAAGATAAAGTAGTCACGCTGAGGAGACAAAAAAATAAAATCTATTCAATTTTTAAAGAATTCACGTTGATTTTTGCAATTTTTACTGTGTAATTTAAAAAACGTATTTTTGCATTCAGAAGGTCCTGCACTGACACCAACGATATGTTATAAATATATTGTGTTAGCATATTATTATGATTTTACCACAACGAGCAAAAGTAAATGAAAAAGCCACTTGCCACACAAAAGTCATTGTTAATTATCCTGGATGACATGGTGGATGTTAAAATAAAAAAGACAGCTGAAGTTTTTTTTATAAAGCGACCCAAAAAGATTGGTAAAGCCGAAAAAGTTTTAGTAAAAAATATTTATTCAATAGAACAAAAGAATAGAACAAAACCACTAAATTACAGAGAAATTCAGTAATGAACCTTGAACGAGCTATGTTATATTAAAATTTTATATTAAAAAAATTATCTTATATACGGTTCATAAATAAAACAAGTCTTTGTATTTTGTCACTAAGCGACTATACAGATTTAGATGAGATTGTGTTTTTAATGGGTTCCTCGCTGATTTGATAATGACATAAGTCAGGCCCGGTAGGTGGCGCTAAATCTGTTCACAATTAAAAGCAACAACAGGAGAATCCAGTAATTAAACAGAAACAAATATAGATAACATGACTCGTTCAAGAATCGATACAACATCG
>DWNA01002310.1:0-12071 GCA_018249835.1 Heliconius besckei
CAAGGCAACGTCCGACCGCGTCGGTCTTGGCATTACAACAGTATTAACTCTCTCCACAATCAGCTTGGACTCGCGTACAGATCTACCGAAAGTGCGATACGCAACTGCTTTAGATTGGTTCCTGTTGATGAGCTTTTTCTATTGCATTGCCACTTTACTAGAGTTCGCTGGAGTTCATTATTTTACTAAGGTAAATATCGTTAATAAGTTTGTTAATAGGGAACTTAATGGTAAGACAGTTCTGGAGGCATTGCGTGTTGAGTGGTAGAACTAAACGCCCCGCTAAGTCTCAACACCTGAGCGAAAAATGAAAATATTACATATTATTTCATTTCTTGCAGTGGGAATCGAACCCAATCCAGACAATCTCCATTTCTTTATTAATGAAAATTACTTTTTGAAATTCTAACTATGGAAACATACTAATAATAACAATTGTAAGGAATACGTTTTATAAAAAAATCGCGGGTTGGATTAGACCAACTATGTTAAAAAAATGAATGGAAGGTTATGAAATTTCAATTTTTGAGGAATTTTTAATTTTTTTATTGCCATTCTTTATGCATTTAAAATTATAAACAGGTTGGATCTGGGGAGATCGTGATCGACGATTCTGAATGGGAGGATTTGATTGAGGAAGTCGGCGGAGATGCTTTCGCTGCGCGTCAGCTCGCAGTCCGTAGACGCAGTTCGGCCAGATCCGGCAATAATTTTGTAAGTAGATTTTTTGTTATATTTAGAATTCTTTTCTTTGTTTTATTCAAAACTTTTATTCACAATTTAGTTATATATCGCATCATTTAATATTTTCTACTATTAATTTTTTTTAGCTTCACGCTGTATCCTGCACAAAACAGGAACCTAGTTATAAGAACTCCGTTCCCATTAAGACAGTTCAATTCCCTACTTTCCGCCGAATTACAGATACCTATATCGCGACATTCAAAACGCAATGCTTCAAAAATTCAACGCCACGCTTTGCCTCGTTACCAGAGCGAGGAAATGAAGATACTAAATACCTATTAATATATCTAATTTTAGAGCCTTTCTGCCGCCGCTGATGACCAAGACCATTCCGATGTGTCCCAGCCGGAGCAGGCGTCAGTCCGTCTGACCATGGAGCGCACGACGCAGACGGAGGTCCGCGTGCCACGCTGGAGGCAGCTCCTCTATTGTCTTGCAGGAGACGATCAATATAGACGACAAAGGCAGAGGGAGGCTGGTAATTGTTATTTTTTTCGTGCATAAACCTATAAGTATGATCTTTATTAATATTAATTGTAGAATTGGTTTGTTGTTTTATGTTTATAAGCTCGATTTCTTTTTATTTATCTTTTTATTTTTTTAATTAATAGTAATCATCAAAATGAACCTAGCCGAAAGAACTTTTACAATTTAAATAAAATTACAAATTTTTATAATTTTTATATAAAAATAAAGTATTTCATAAGATCATAATAGTATATCAAGTTTCAAAATAACATAGATATATTTTTTATGTAGGCTGCTATTTGGCGATCTGTTTATAAAACAATAATCCAAGATGATAGTGAAAAAGTTAATTAAATATAACAATAATAAAAAAATGTCTAAAGAGAAAATCTTTTTATAAATTTTTCTTTAGGCTTTCCTTATTTATGTTCATGTATTCTTTATTTCATCGTAGCTCTATAATATTAGTAATAGTTGCTAAATAACTATAATGTAAGTACAAGATTTACCTATTACAGGTAATCGAGGCCACATCAACAGTGTGTCTCACATTGATAAAGCTGCTCGCATCCTGTTTCCGGCGTCCTTTGCGTTACTTAACCTATTTTACTGGATGGTCTATGCCCTATCAAACGACGCCTTTGCTTGGAGCGATAATCCTATTAATACACTTTCACATTAAGCTTATTACTTATATTTTTGGATAGACTATGTCTCTAATATATACTTACATACGTAATGTATCTATTATTATATATGAATTATTAACTTTCTTCACTGTACTGTTAGTTGCTTACTTAATAAGTTCTTGTATAAGTTCAGTACACTAACAAATTATGAAAATCTATTATTTAACATTAAAATTAATTAATGGTTTTAGTAATAATTTAATATCCTAAACAATTTTTTATAATATTAGGAAAATTATTTCTAAATTTACCATGTAAAATTAATAATTATCCATGTAAATAGAGGCATTGTATTTAGCACATACTTAGGTCCAAACTTCAAAGCATTGATTGGTATTAAAATTTCTGTAAATTTCTAATATTATAACAATTTATTTAATTTCTTAAATTTTCGCATGTAGCAAGGAGTTGGAGGAGCAAGTTTTAAGATCCGAATTCTGGAGGTATTGCGTGTTGAGTGACAGAACTCAACGCCACGCTTCGCCTCGTCACCAGAGCGAATAAATGAAAAATATTATTTTATTTCCACAAGATAATCAAACCCACAACTTGTCGCTTTTACAGTCACATGCTTGTGCATCTGCGCTGTACGATCTGTAATATAAAAAAATAAACATTGAATAATACACCTGCCTGCGGCTACAATATTAACGGTTAGCTGTTTCTTTACATGCTAAAAGGGATCTGTGTCCGTTTTCTCTTCATTTGAATTTACGGATAATCCTTTCCGGTTGCCGATTCTTTAATTTAAATAAAATTATATGAGAATTCCCACTGGAAGTAATGAAATATTTTATATTTTTATAAACCTTTTTAATAGCTTTATTGAATTAAATATTTATCGCTTGCACATATAAATTACATTTCACTATTAAATAAAACGAAAAATTACGAAAAATATTTAAAGCAAAAAAAAATTTGTAATAATATTGTAATAATTAAGAAAGGAAATAAAATCACAATACATAAATAATATCTTGGTTTATTCACACATATTGTATTCGTTTTAGTGTTTGGAAAATATAAAGATTATACAATTGAAAATTATATAATTATATACAGTCATAGCAGTTAGAGTAGAACAGCTACCACATATATTGTAAAGAGAGCTAATTAAATACCTTTAGAGTACTTCAATTTTGGTCCAACTATAAGATTACTCCATTTTTTTATATAGACTTAAGAATATAGTACTGTCGACGAACAATGGCCACCCTGAAGTTAGCTGCATATAGCTGCTTATGTTAATTCTAAAAATGTTCTCACTTTTTATGATTCTCTTCCCGAGCGAAGAAAGTGCAAATCTTTAAAAAGCCTAAACTTAGCGGCCACGGCTCGTGGACCGTACTGTACACATAATTATCTGTCGAGCAATGGTAATTTTCGTTTTGTTAGCTTATAACGCTTTAAATACTATATAAAGCTGAAATTAAGTATACGAAACCACTTTATATGATGAATATAAGAATATCAAATTTGTATTTATTATTAAACATGTAAATAATATCGTGACTATTCTTGTAATATCACACCTTTATGTTTCGTTAATAAATCGATATTTTTTTATAACAATTACAGTGCGTATATTAAATAATAATATAATTTGTTATTATAAACTACAACTATGTAAAAAAATTTAACTTAGCGTTCGAGTCTCACTAAGTTAAAATGATTATACATTTTCTAAGAACAAAAATTACCAAGGCCCGATATATCAATATTCTTTCACGCAAATCTATTAATAAAAGTATACAAGCAATAACTACTTTCTCGATGTTATAATTCGGTAAAGGCGAAATAGTAGCTCGAAGAGTTTCCTTATATTGTATTAATATTTTATTTAGCACAAACAAGATATTCCAAGGATTTAAATACAAGTGGAATGTATAGTAAGGCTTTTATCATAAGTCTGAAGATCTACGTAGATTCGTCAAAAATTCGTCAATAAATTTTATTTATTTAAAGAATCGTATTAATAAATTTAATTAGTTTTTATTTCACAATAATATTAATATGGCAAAATAAAAATTTTAAAAAATCTTCATATTACATATTATTTTAATGTAGATAGTTTTTATTCGCTTAACTAATATACAATCAGTTGTTCGGAGAATGTCCGGTATCAAACGTCCAGTAATGTACAGATACAAAATTATTTTAGTATATTTATAATTATCCGTACGGCTTATTAAAATTACAGATAAATAAGGGGGCAAATAAGGAACACTGAGTTCCAATATGACTTTCAATTAAATAAAAGTGATTTAGCTACTTGCGCCATTTTCGTTTTATTTATATATTTTTTAAGTTATATTAATAGATCACCGCATCATGTAAATTTTTTCCTACGAAATTTGATTAAATAAATATATTTTCTTATTTCCTCTATTAAGTCTTAGTCAATAATTACCTAGTCTTAGTTTTTAGAATTCAAATTCATGTTGTTGTTTAGTATTGGGAAATAACGGGGTCCTTTATAGAGTTCAATAATTAATATACTGTCATAAATTATTTACTTTCAGGAATAATAAATTTTAATAAAGGACCTCCATAGTATGTAGTTTTGTATTTCATATAAAGTAATTAAAACTTACAAATCATATAGTAACATGGGTGTACATTTTACCTGCGTTTACAGTTTACATACACTAAGTATGCTTTTGTTTAAAATATATTAGTAAAAAATAATCCCAATTTGAATAAAAATAATTGTTTATATAATATTAGCATAAATAACTTTCGGAGCATCATAAAATATTCGCTTACGTATATGTACATACATACAAACACATACCAATATAAAGTTCATTCATTCAATTATCTTTAAAAACTTCATTCTATTAATATTGCCCATATTTGATTGAATTTTTAATAATGTAAATAAATAAAATAAGTAAGATGTTAATTTGCTACGATTACATACAATACATACATATTACATAGCAACAAAAAAAATTTGGTTTTTTAAGTAAAATATCTAAAGGACTACTTTTATTAACATTTTAGCTAGTTATACGTGTGAGACGTAATAGTTATGTATAAAATTTAATAAAATAAATTTGCCATTTTACATGGAACAATTGGACTGATAGTACCAAACAATTTGCAGACTAGAATTCTGGTCACAGATAAACATATTATTATGTACATAAGATTTTTATAATTATATTATATATAATTTTAATATTTTAATTTAAGCAGTTTGCTTAATTCCATACAGTGGCAAGGAGTTTAAAGTACAGTCATGTGAACAGTTAATCGTAGTCCATAATAACTACGATGAAGCTCAACAATAAATTATTATTATAATTATTTACGTACGAGTATTACTAACAAGCGGTTACGCCCAACACACAATAAATAGAATTACGTTTCATTTCTTACAATATATCAATACACTATTTAATGTATAAATATAAATAGTTAAATCACAGATTCTACTTTCTCCATATCTTTTCTACACATCTTTCTTATCTACAACGAGGTAGACGTTCATATCGTCTTTCCCCTTAACATACACGCTGCCACGCGGCTCAAAATCGTATTTGGCAGATAAAATGGGTATACAAGCCTCGCCCACCTGGATTCGTTTAACAACGCCCGTAGAATCCATTCTCGAGGCTATGTTCACAGCGTCACCCCAAATATCATAGTACAACTTAGTCGTCCCAATTACCCCGGCGGTGACATCACCGAAGTTATAACCGATACGAAGAATAAAATCAAATTCGAGCAAGTCCTGATTGAAGTTGTCGACAACTTTTTGCATTTCTAGTGCAAAATCCATCAGTTGGTAAAGATGATCATATGTTCCGCGCGAGGAATGTCTCAAGCCGGGATTTAAACCGCTAGCCGCCATAAAAGTGCTGCCTATTGTTTTAATCTTCTCCACATGTTGAAATTCCGGCCTTTCCAACAGTTCATCAAAGTCCGCTATTAACTCATTGAGTACTCGCAAATATTCCTTACCTTTCAAATACGACTCGTCGTACATTTCGTTAAAATTGACAATACTTGCAAATATAATGGCAACATCTTTGTGGTTTTCTGAATATTTCGCTGTATTTTTCAACTGATCGGCAACGTGGCGAGGTATAATGTTGTGCAGTAGCCAATCAGCTTGGTTTCTCATGTTTTGTACTCTTTGCTTATCACGATTTGCGACGACGTTGCTATAAAAACTCAATCTGTAGCTTATTTCGAATTCTCTATTAAGGAACCACACTAGTATAAGAAGTAAAGCGACGTCTAAATACAATTCGTTCAGATGCATCTTGTGGTGTACACCTTGGAACTTTCCTGTACCATTATTGATTACATCATCAAAAGTATCGTTAACCATATCAAATAAGGATATATTTTGAGCAAGTAAGTGTGGGTTTAATGTAATAACGCTAGATAGTAACTGAGCGTTGGCTTCGTGACATCCGAAAACAGCGAAAAATAGAAATAAGCCTGCGTAGATGGTAACCAAAGAGTTTTTCACCAGCCAACTCATTTGAGTGAAATTACAAAAGTGGACAATGCTTACATATAAAAGATACACATATAAAGATTGACCGCCCCTAAGAATTGTCATAGTTGTGTTTTGGCAAGAAAAGTTTATAAGTATAGCTAGTATAGGTAAACTAATTAACAAGCTGCCGGAGAGGTGCCAGGGATACCAATCTGACAGTTTTCTAAATATCTTAACCGACTTCCTCATGGTGTCCGTCAGTTCGTGGGGATCGTGTTTCGCCTTCCATTTCAAATAATGTCTATATATACATAAAGCCATAGCGAGGGCCTCGATGAGGATAAAAAATACAAACCAACCTATCGTATATCGCCATTCCTTATACAAAATTAATATCGACGCGGACACAGCCAAAAATATGATAGCCGATACGAGGATATCTAACGCTGTGTTGAAACGCGACGTAGTTAGAGTAGGAGGGAAGTCTTCACAGTCGTCACTCCTGTGCGCTTTGTCTCTATAGTGTTGCTCCATTTCCGGTATTTTAAATAACAACGTAAATCTATTTAATGGCGGCTGCACGAAATAATTCACTCCCGACCGAGCATTGTCTTGAACGCACCGTATTAATTGAAGATCAGATTGCTTCCTTAATTTTTGCAAAGATTGAACCTGTTCCTCATTCAGTGGGGGAGGTAACCTACTTCTAGAAGGTATTTCATTCACAGAAGACTGACTCGACGTATAATAACCGGAGACTCGGTGTTGCATCATATCCGCTTGAGACGTTGCTAATGCATGGTTGAGAGCGAATATCTGAAATTAAATATGTAATGTTATACAAAATAACTGACTTTGATGCTGTTTACGTAAATATAAACTATTTTGATTGAAAACATTTTACGATGTATCATGGCTCGTTTCTTGTTTAAAATATTTCAAAAGGCGTATAGCATCCGGATGTTTTATGCGCAAATGAAAGTAATAACTCGTTTGAAGGAACCGCCTTCATATATTTTTGACATATCAAACACGTCGCTAGTTGAATAAGCATTAAGATTTTAGATAGACGAAACATTATAGAAATGGGAAAATTCACTTAGCAACACTCATTAGAATTGTATTGCTCTAGTAATCATCGAAATCTCTGTCAAAACATATAATAATCGGTACTACTTATATCATTGCCATTACCTCAAAATTTATATCATAAATAGGTAAAAAATAATTCTGTTTAACTGCAGGCATATCACGAATTCTATAAGGTAAAAATAAAAAAATTGTGATTATTCCTCAATTATTATACGTTACGGAGGCTGGAGGAACACAACGTACATTATCTAACAAGACCATTAGGTACCCATTTATTTATATTCTTTTGTCACTCAAACGGTTTCAATTATTAATTATTATAAATATAATTAAAACTATAAATAAAATATTCACTTTTTCAAACTTCTGTACTGAAGACTTCAAATTATTATGCACTCTAAATCACGATACACTGTACTACTAAAATTGACTTGTTTCTATATTTTTCTTTTATCCAATATTTTCCATATACGCAACAATTTAGCATTGATGGTAGTCTTGTATGAACGATAATATACTAAAGTGTAAAATACAAGTGCACAGATATTAATATACTACTTAAGTAGCAAATGAACAATTGAAACTAAAATTTGAAAATAATAATAATTCCATACAATAATAACAAGTGAATGAGGTGCTATATTTTGGAAGTGTGTTGTGAACTCGTCATAGAATATACGAAATAGATGTGGAAAAGCGTATTGATTCCGGTTACAAAATTGACCCTAGTAATAAAATGCGAAACCTAAAAAACACTCCATTTAGTTTACGCATATGGAAGATGAGTGTTAGATTACCGAACGTTACACTCTTATTTCATCTTCACGCTGCATTCGCACATAGCAAGATAGGCAGAGTGTACCTGGAAATCTAGTTTTAAGCCAACGGAATCGAACTCACAACCGTCGCGCTTACAGTCGCATGCTTGTGCCCCTGCGCCACGAAGACCTCAAAATATAAATAGCATTTATTGAGATAAAACGTAAATGAAACCAGCAAACATACCTGTTGTTGTATACTAGATCTTCTGCTAGTACTTCTTATTCCGGAGTCCTTGCGACTGTTAACTGAGGGACAGAGGCTGATGACGTCGTCGTGAGGGCGCGGCGACGGCAGCGGAAGGTTCAACTTGCGATCCTTCGGCCGAATTAACTCTTGGGTGGTTAGTGTTGAACTACGAGCCCTACAAACTGGAACCTGTGGAATTATCAAATTTTGTAGCTTCACTCTTTTTCCCACATTGAAAGGTAGACAAAGAAAATCTAGTGTTAAGATCCGTTCTCCCGCATGTAGGTAAACATATAATATTCAATATTCCATATTTTTTAATATTGTAATGTTCGAAAGCTTAATATATAAAACTCTAATCGAAACTAATGTGTAAATTCGTTGAAAATAATTTAATAAAAACAAATAAAATCAAGAAGTTTAATTTCACTGTCAGTGTCACAAATCTAACATAATATTACATTATCTGTGTAATTTTTCCAAAAAAAAAGAGTATGCAGAGACAACCTGGTGTAAAAACGCTCCAGTCTTTACTTTCCGCCCGAAGACATTCGGTATCAGGTGGCAGCATCGAAACAACGCTGAACATATCTCGCCAGAGCGAGAAATTAGAAGAATTCCTTCACCCGAATGGGGATCGACCCCGTAACTATTTCGTTTAAATTGAATGAAATGGCCACGATGACCTAAATTATTCTTTATAGCACATTTTTAAAGTATAGATAGTGGTTTTTAAATGAAGACATCGACTGCGCGTGTTATGATTTATAACAAAAATAAATAACTGTGCAGACGTAAACAGGTTATGAAGATTAGAGATTGATCTACGAGCACTACTTGGTGGGAGATCCGATATCGGCATTACCGAGCGTTAATATTAGAATTTGCTAGTGTTTCGCAACATACTGAAACTAGGTACTATAAAATACAATTTAATCTAAAACTTTTATAAAGAATCATCTACGTACCTCGTTCCTGTGCTTGTACCTACTAATAACTACATTGTGTTTAATACTAACCTCTATATTCGGCCTGCCATACTGGGATCTATAGCTGCTACTTCTAGCGAAAGGCGACATATTACTTCTAGATTGGCTCAAATACGAGCGAATATCAATGATCTCTCTTTCAAAAGACACCATTTCTTGATTATTAGGAATATTTAGCTTACTACTACTTTGTAGAGGCCTGGACTTATTATCCTGAGATTCTATCACTATAGGCACTTGGTGGTAGCCGTTGTTCGATGGAACGGCATTCTCGCCTCGCTCCACGAAATGTATAGTTTTGTCGCTTAACTCTCGTTTTTTAATTTCGTGCAAAGGTGTGTCCGAGTGCTTCCTCAAGAATTTAGGAACTTTCCAGTTTTTTAGTCTGTTAGTGTATTTACCGCAGCTACCTGGAATGCAAGTAGTTTACGTGTTACAGTACATGTTTTATCAAATATCATAAAACCAAGCATTTTTTTTCAACGTCTTCATATTTTATCTATAGTTATAAAAAACGATATCCTAATTTCAATATATTTGGCACAGAATACTACATTATTTTTAATATATGTACACAAAAGCTACTTCACACCGTGTCACGAGGAGTTCACGCGATCAACAGATTGGGCCATTACTTTTTTTTATAGCTTTTTGTATATTAATGAGTAGGTAATTATATGTATATTCTAATGGTATATATATTTATTTTATACACATGAATTGATCTTCTAATAGATTTATTTTTTATTTTGATATGTACCTACTTTACGAAGAAAACAAAAAAGCTAATGATATAAATTTGTTCTCCGTTTTAATCATACAAAAAAGTAGCATGGTGGGTTATCGAACGAATAGTAAATATACCGAGCTAGCTAGCTATTCTCGAAACCAGCAAAAAATTTCAGTATTTTTTATATTAAAGTAGCATGTAGTAGCATACAAAAAAAAACGATAAAAATTTAAGAGCCAAATAGACGTGAACTACAATTTTATAAGAAGTGTAAATTACATTACGAGAACGACATTAGAAAGTAGCCATAAATATAGCCATAAATTTTATATATTAAAAGAATCGTCGCTGCCATCAAAACTACTTGTTGTTTATCTTATTCGTCATAGCTTCATAAGTCATGAGTGGACAGATATTGTTTGAACAAACTATTTATCGAACAATCACTTAGCACACGAGTGTTACTGGAACTATAATGCATACGAATAATTTTGACGCGCCACTAATAGAGATGTGGGTATGTTAAATGAAACATACACTTTGGAACAGATTTCGATATGTTATTTTAAACAATATGATAATAATGTCGGCGTTGAAATCTGCCACTCAACACGCAATGCATCCAAAATTCGGCAGAAAATGGGGAACGAAGTGTCTTAACACTAGGTTCCCTCTGCCTACACTGCTGTGTGCGGGATACAGCGTGAAGCTGATTTATTTTATGATTTATGATAGTAATGTAAATGATGAAATAGTGGTGTAACTGCTAAGTTTCAAAATGCACTCGTAATGGTTGTAGATTCGATTCACAGTTGAGCAAATATAATATTTTAATAAAAAAATATTATTTGCCTTACTTAGTTAGACAAAATGTAGCAATAGATTTTAAAGTACCAATTTCTAAAATGGACGGAAACGGAATAACGCGCATAATTTCTTAATCTCCTTCGATAAGTAATTATCTAATTTTTGTTACATATTTTGATTTTTATTACCTACATCACAATTTTAAAAAGATATTGCGAATTGAATTTTACAAATGAAAAAATTATAGATTCATAAATTGTTAATAAAATACATGTTTATTATATATGTATGTATGTATATAATATAATAGAAAATCGTTACAACCAATATCAACACTTATAAATAAAAATCATGATATTTTTATCTTAGCCTAATGGAACATTGAATCTTTATCGTTTTTTCTTAGAACAAGATAACATAGAACAGCTGGAAAACAATAAGAACTTTATAGTTCACGGTCATTGCTATCATTTAAGATGTTTTTTTAATAGTAAACATAAATTGGTAATTTCCGATTTATCGCGAGCAGCGATGAAGCAAAAATATAGCAAACCTTACACGAGCACCACTCTATAGGACATAAATCATATTTATGGTTAATATATCAAGAGTAAGTTTAATTTTTTTTATTATTAGTATAAATTTTTAAACTTATTTAGGTTAGGTCGTACTGGTGGGACCTAGACAATATTAATATTATGAAAAATAAACTTGAAATACACCCATAGCGTTATTTCATATTTTAAAGCATTTATAGTGTCGTGATGCTTTGGGAGCATCACCTTCAAGTAATTAAGAGCCTCATATCTTATCTGTGAGTAGTGTCTTGTACTGATAACTAAGACATTTAATAAATAAAACTGTGGCTTAGTCTATATTATGAACAATTAATTTATGACAACAAAAACCAGTAGCCTTATCCGCTCTTGCTATATATTATCCTCTCAATTATGCAGGAATTGACGATAAATATTTAGAACTAATGGTTTATTTATATTTTTGATATTTATATACAAGTAATGGGCAACAAATATTTGGTCATTTAACAGTAATATCATAGTATTTTTATTTAATTTATTAACACGATT
>DWNA01002311.1:0-12068 GCA_018249835.1 Heliconius besckei
CAACCCCAAAAACAACCCCTTAGAAGTCGAATATTACAAATTCCCGTCTTAGCGAGCACCTACGTCCTATAAGTAACTTCTATGCAACATTTCAGATTCCTAGCACATGTAGTTTCTGAGATTTCGTGATGAGTGAGTGACCTTTCGATTTTATATATATAGAAGATATCATATTTTACAGTGTCAACACTCAACGTTACCAATTGTGAAGTAAAGATTACCACACTGAAATAAAAAATAATATTCAGCCTATTTTATTAATATAAATAGGAAACAACTAATATAATAAAAAAATATATATGCGAACATAAATACTGTATTTTTTAAAAAGTTTAGTTAGATATATTGTGTAAAGAATGTGAAACGAAACGAACGAATATGACAGTGCGCGCGCAAGTCAAATTGTTATAGATTGTTATAGAGGCTTTAAAGCTTTTCCGATGTCACTCCCTCTAGAATAACTTTATAATATGAATCCTATTCTCAACTATTAAAAAAAAAGTAAATATATTTTTTTATATTTTAATCCTTATCTTTATTTTTTTTAATAAAAAAACAATACAAGTATAGCGCCAGAAAACTGACACATTCATAAACATAACATGGAAATTGGAAAACTGATATCACAGCAAATATTTACATTTACACTGGCAGCCAATTAATTATTATACGGCTAGGGGAAATGGCAAGCGATTGCTGAACTCAAAAGAGCCAAAAGCTTCCCGTTCCATGTACTTTTAAAAATAGTCGTATAATAATCTTTTACGTTATGAGGTTTGGCTGAATGTAGACACAGTTTAATATGGACGATTCCGCCTGATATTATAGCTTTCTATTGTGAATTCATTTATATTAGTTAGAGAAAGATTTTATTTAGTAAAGATGGTTATTGATAGAATTAAATTACATATAAGGGTAAGTAATATAGCCTTTGTTACTCGTATAATAAGTTATTGAAAATCTAACTATGTTATTATTTATTTATCATGATAATTGTCTAAATTATTTTGGGTTATATATTTTTTAAACAAAAAAAAAATATTGAAATGTAAAAAGATTTATTGAAGTGTTATAATTAATTAATTTCCATAAGGTTTGAAAAATTTAAGAAATTTCTGTAAATTTATATAATTGTTAATTTAATGTGTTAAAATATATTTAATAGTGGAATAAGTTAGTTCTTTAGGTTTAATTTGCTACTCAACGTTTAATACATTATAATAGTACTTATACTCTCCCGCGCCTTTTCCGGCTTTGAGTATACGATTATTTATTTAATATTATTTAAGTTTATTTAGGGACAATTTATTGATTTTTTTTTAGTATGGTTATCTACGCACTGCTATGCACTTAATAAATTGTAATTTAAATCTTTTGGGATTTTATTTGATTTTAGATAGGCGGGATAGATAGGCGGGTGCATAGGACAAATGCGTAACTCTCTATCCCAAGTTAATTTCGCGGTAAAAAGTAGCATATATGTTGCTCCGCAAGACTCCGCAAACACCTCTATTATACTTCTTTAGAAATCATATAAAATTTAGTTATCAAAACAAGCAATATAAAACAAGCAATGCTTACAGAATTCTTTATAGGTATTTGCGAAAAATGAGAAACGAAAGTGTCTTAATAGGAAAGGAGTATCTTAACACTAGGTTTCCAAATTCCTTCTGCCTCATTCGTTAAGTACAGTGTTCAGCGTAAAGCTAAATATATGTTGATATATATACAAACGTACGTACCTTACGAGATAAGCAAAAAATCTTCAATGAATAAAAAATAAATCGAATCCCGCTACGTTCAATTCTTACTGAATAGTGTGGAATAATTCTTTAAAAATGTTAAAAATACCTGAGTCATAAGTATTCCCCTATGAAAGATTCAATCTTATAAACCTCTCGAATCGCCTTTGTCGACATCTTTAATAACGAGCACTTCAGAACCATTACCTCGCAAGGAATTTCGTGAAATAAATAAATTATTTTTATTAAAAAACTCATCAAATTTATTATTATATAAATAAATACTTATAGTATGAATGTTAAGGATATTTTAAATAATGATACATATAATGTATACGTTAAAATAGTATTATATTTTTATAATTTTAACTAAAATAATATAAAATAAAACGAATATTGTATCCTAAATAAGTATAATTATAACCAACAATAAGTAGATAAAATTAAAAGTTTCCGAGCCAACCCTAAGTCGTTATACTGAAGCCTGAGTACCTACTGAAGTTTTTCTTTGGACAGTTACTCGTAAGTGTTTAGGACGCGACGGCCGCACACGCCTGGAAAATTTTGTCTCTACACTTCAAATTCAAATATTCTATTAAAAGTGCAATATGTATTAAAAATGTGATACAATATGGAAGTAAAAGTCGACGTGGTAAGTTTTTAGTATTCCGGTCGTGTTTTGAGATTATTTCTTTTATTAAAAAATATTTATATGGAGTAAGAGATTTAAAAAAAAGACAAAAATAGATTATTCAACTTTTCATCTATTCGATGTTGTTTATAAAATATTGCCTTTTTAAATAAAATATTATATATTTTCTAGAATATAACGAGAATTTAATATTAATAATTTTAAAACAACCATTTACTTAAGTATAATCATTATTTAACTGGCTTAAGTCGTAATTAAAGCCTATTGTTTAGACGACCGAGCAGCACGCGACTCAATATCCTTATTACTAATTACAATTAGTAATTAATGTATTCTCTGTTCGTCACTTTATATTTAATGGTGGAAATTTTCTGATTAAACCTTTGTTTATTTATTAAGTTAGGTTGGTTAAAATAAACCTTTTATAGGATGTAAGACTTTTTCATCTCTCGTATTTTGGGAATAAATTAAGTAGAAAGTAAAAAAGATTAATGTTGCTTAAATAAGATTTACCTGGTGTTTACTCTGTGTGGTTGTCACACATACATATATTACAACAAATGTATTGATTTATGTTTCTTATGTAAAAAATATACTGAATTATTATGCCTCAGTCAGGCTCTTCCTATTTGTGACGCCATAATATAGATAGATCACGAAAGTAATTCATATGAGAAAATAAATAATTGTTTAGTACAAGCGGGCGAAGCCGTGAGCGGGTCGCTAGTATATTGCAAATTTAGAAATACTCGTATAAAATGTATGAAATCTGAATATGTAGACAGTATTGACAATATTGCAATGTATTCGTTTCAACTCTATGAATAGAGTAGAAACGAAATTCTTTTCCAACATCACATTGACAAGTAATATTTTTTGATAAAGATTAATTATAATATCTGGAAGGAATCGTGATATTTTGGTTATTGTTATATTAATATTTATATAAATGAAATATTTTCTATATACCTGGAAATGAGTATATTAATTACTTATATGCATCGAGGGCGGGGCGGATCATTTTACTCATTAGCTAAATAGTTCTCCATATCACTATCATATGTAACAATAATTAATAAATATAAAGAAAACTTAAATTTAATTATGTATAAATTCCAATTTTATTGCAAGATTTTGTACTTCGATGTTATAGAAAATATTAAAAACACAAAACGCGTATACAGCTCAGCAATTGAGATATCGGATATTGAGTAATGCTGGTACATGGCTAAGGCCGGCCCATTAACCTCCCTCGCCGTGTGATTTGAATACCAAACTACCCTACCTTCCTATTGCGGTGTAAACAATGTCCTGTGCGACCCCATGCTGTTAATTGATATGAGTCGACTTTTATAATAATGTACTATAGTACTTAACGTAATATATAAATAGAATAGAATAGAGATTACTAGTGAGAATTATAATATTTAATATTACATAAAAATATGAACATATTAAATGGTCTATATATAACATACATTTTTGTGTTTTTATTTAATCTATACTAATATAATAAAGCGGAACAGTTTGTTTGTTTGTTTGTTTGTTTGAACGCTAAGATCTCTGGATCCACTGGTCCGATTTAATTTGTTTTTGTTTTATATGAAAGCTGCATTCTTCAGAAGTGCTATAGGCTATATAACATTACATTACACATATGTACTACTAATATATTTTAAAGTACTTTCTAATATTACATGCAATTTATTCTGCCATGTTAATAACCATCGTCGCGTCGCTACGCAACCGTTACGGCGAAATTTTGATATTCATCCTTATGGATATAAATATAATAGTCACTTTTAGCATTTTATCTAGATCGAAATTATAGTTTACTGTATAACATTGTAATAAATAATTAAGGAGATGTCACTTATTCCAAATGACCTAACCTATGGGCGGCACACTATGACCGACGCGAACGGGCAGAAGACGTTGACGGTTGTATAAATTTTCATACATATTCGAACTATTGTTAATTTTTATGTAATTATTTGCTGTTTATAATTAATTTAAGCTACACTTTGGTTCTCTTCTTATTTTATTTGATATTGCCCGCTAAAATTATCCTATTTAATAGAGAGAAATGTTTAGTTATTTCATAGAATCGATATCTAAGTACGCACGCACAGAAAACTTTAGGTACTTTTTCTAATATTAAGAATACCTATCCTTTTAATCCTTTTGTTGGTTCATTTCAATAACTCAGATATTTTTTTCTAATAATATGTCTCTACTTCTATATTTCTTACGAATTATATTGAAAATTAAAAATAATTTCATAAATATACTTAATAAATATTCTTATAGTTGAAGCAGGCGAAGCCGCGTCCGGGTCCGCTAGTAAAATTTTAAAAAGTGAAGTGAAATGTCGCTCGAGTCTCTACTCTCTTTAGATATCTCACAAATTACTGAAATAGAATTTACGGTACGGTATCGGACTAAAATCCATCTTAATTTTTTATCAAAATCTCTTAACATCCTATTAAAGCTTTCCTTTCGCTTTAAATTTTCCCAAAAAGAAAAATCTCGAGATAAAAAGAAAACAATAATATTTCAGGCAAATTTTCAACCTCCACCTCCTCTAGGGCTGGATATTCTAAAATTTCTTCCATAGAGCTCTTCAGGCCAAATTACTGAACTTCTGGGTTCGGCAGTTAGTCTGTGAGTATGTCAGTCACCTTACTGTTAAATATGTATAGAAGATGATTTAATCATATGTCGTATGTGATTAACGTACGTTAACAAATATTACCCTAAACTTATGATAGTGATTCAAATGATCACTCGGACACTTTACGGGCCTTTTATAGCAGTCGTAAATCTATAAATGGCGTGCACGCCTTAAACTTTGTATTTGTATTATTATTACGATATATTCGAGACATATTGGTTTAATATCAAGATATTATTTATATGATATATACTTCATCCATCCATCCATCAGCCTTTCAACGTCCACTGCTGGACATATGCCTCCCCTAATTCTCGCCATTCCGTCCGGTCTTGCGTCCTTTGAATCCAGCGGATTCCAGCTGTCTTCTTATTTTGTACCAGTGTGTTGGTTGAAGGGCGGCCTAACACAGGCCTTTTGCCGAGACGGGGTCGCCATTCGAGGACCTTTCTTCCCCATCGGTTGTCGGCCCTCCTGACAATATGTCCTGCCCATTGCCACTTCAGCTTGTAGATTTTGAGAGCTTTCTATTAACTAGCTATGAATCGGTTACCCGCCGTGATATACGAGGTGTGTTCAAAAAGTAAGGTGACTTTGTATTTTTAAGAAAAAATATTTATTAATTTATCAATATTTATGTTGTCCCCTTCAAAGTAATCCCCCTCAGATACAATACACTTATGCCAACGGTTTTTCCAATCATCAAAGCACTTCTCATAAGCACTTTTCGGTATAGCCTTGAGCTCTTCCAGCGATGCAGTCTTTATCTCTTCAATCGTTGCAAATCTCCGTCCTTTCATAGGTCTCTTTAGTATATCTCGTATATAATACTTACACCTAAAATTTTTTTAGGTGTAAGAAAAAAATGTCTACCTGTATTTTAATTCATTTTTTTCAGCATACATTTCATCCGACTTCATCTAGGAGAAAAGTTGGTAAGGAAACAGAAGGTCCTTATGGGTCGTGGTGTACTCCGGATATTAAGCCTCATGCAGTGTTAGTATCATATTATATAGCAAATATAAAATAAATATATTTTTTTTACCTAATTTTACCTAATTCTACAAGATATCAATTTCGTACATTCTTTACGAAATATTAATTAAAGTTTTGTACTTTGAAATTTTAGGTAAAAAAAAACTTATGCATGTATAAGCATTTTTTATTATTCAATTAAGAAAACATTAATCAGTTCAATCTTTAAAAATCAAGAAATAAGTACTTATAGGTACAATACTAAGATCCTTGTATTTTCAGCATATCAAAATCGTATTCAAATATTGAATCCAATATCAAAGTGATAGATGACATCGAAGAGAATGTCCAGGATAAAGAGTGAGATTCATTTGCTATCTATAACAACGTAACTAATATACGAGTACAGGTATTTGCAGTAAAGGTTTTATGGTAGCAGTCTGAATAAGCCATAGCTGATGGCGGCAGGTATTTATTCCTCATAGAAATTAAAAAGGTTATTTTGTAAAGATGCCAATCATGCAGACAGAAGACAACAACACACATTTTACTAAGGAATTTTTCTTCATGACTTACTTGTCATTTGTAAATTCTACGCTTAAGCAAACTTCTATGTAAAATAATGGAAAATATATACCCTTTTGCCACAATTGTAAAATTAATAAAATTATATAATTACATATCTACACATTTGATTAGGAATATAAATATGTGAGATTCACAATCATATATGATCCACAATAGTGATTTTTTATCATTATTTTATATTTTTTTATACAATAACCAATAACCTACAATTGTAGAGTTAAGGATGTCAAAAGCTTAGCAGCCTGCAGCTTGTAAGTGTAAATCCGTCACTGGATATTTGTTTTATTTTTCTTATACACACAAATGTTAATGTAATGTGTTTATGTGCATTGCGTATAATGTATCATAAGTTTAGACCAATTATGTATTTCTTACTGGATTTCAGAGTTCCATCATTTCAAAGACTACGACAGTTTCGAAGTATAAGGGTTTCCAGACGTCAGAGTTTAAAATCAACTAAACATACATCTACTGAACTAAATGAACTGAACAATAAAATTGTCAAAGAATTTGCAGAGATTGAGTAAATATTTAAAGTTTTATTTACCTAAATTGTATTTTTTTGTAACTGGGACGATAATTTGCTTGGTATTATTATTATTGGAGATTTTATTTATAGTCTATGTTGTAAATTCTTGCAGGTTTTGAAACAGATGTATTTAATGAAAGTTGGTTAACATTAAACAACATAATATCAAAATGTATATTGATATAATTGTTTGTGTATTGTAACGCTTTTTAATATAGTTAAAATAGCAACTTCACACTCTTTCCCGAAGAGCATGGCATAATAATGATAATTTTCTTTTTATTTTTAGACCGCCTAAAAAGCAAGAAATCAAACCAATCAAAAGACTAAGTTGTGAAATAGTGAAACTAACAGAAACACCTCAGAGCCCAGTCCCATCTTCATCTTCGTGCACGAAAAAATACTTGAAGATATGTCCGAAATTTTGTGATCCATACATACCTATTGATCCGCAAGGTATTTTTAAAATATATGTCATCAAAATCTTGAAAGTCTATTTTACTAAAAGTTCATTAAAAAATTGTAAAATATGTAAAGATCTATTTAGAAGAATCTTCTACCAGGTCGTCGATACATTTCCTGGCTGCTGTTTGTAACGTTCTGCTACAGCTACAACGCGTGGTGCGTCGCTCTCCGCGCTACATTTCCCTACCAGACACCAGAAAATACCCCTCTCTGGATGATAGCTGATTATTTCTGCGACATTATCTATTTGTTGGACGTCATGTTTGTTAAGCCTAGGCTCATGTTCGTGAATGAGGGCTTTTGGGTGGACGACCCAGTGGAGACGAGAAGAAATTATAAGAAGAAGTTGCAGTATAAAGTAAGATTACGATGTTTTTAATAAAATTACGTAGGTACAGGTGGACAGAGGGAACCTGAAGTGTTAAGACTCTCCGTTCCCATTATGATATTGCGTGTTGGGTGGCGAAAAGCAACGCCGCGCTTTCCTTTCCGGAAACGACGAAATGAAAATATTATATTTCATTTCCCCGACTGGGAATCGAACCCACAACTACCGTGTTTACAGACAGTCATTAAAATTACTCAAGTAATTTTAAATTACTCTGCCTTATTTTACTAAAACATAATCAGTGAAAGAAATTAGTATCGATCGGCTAACGTTTGACCCCAATACGTATTGAGCCGTCTAATTCGCACTGAGCAAACTGACCGAATAAGCCAAGTAAATAATTGTACGGATAATGTATTTTGACGCTTTTGTATGTTTTAGCAGTCCACCCAAACTTATTCGGGGTAGGAATTTATGTAATATTAAATGTACTTACACGCAATGGTTGTGGATCCGCTTCCTATCTGGGGAAATGTCTGATATTTCCATTTCCTCGCTTTTGTAGTGAGACAAACCGCGGCGTTAAGTCTCGCCACTCAACACAATGCCTCAAAAATTCAAATTCAAATTCAAAAATTCTTTATTCAAATAAACTTATAATAAGCACTTTTGAATTCAGCGGAAAGTGGGGAACGGAAGCGTTTTAACTCTTAAGTTCACAATTTCTGCCTACTTCACGATATGTGGAATACAGGTGAAGCTAAAAAAAATATAAAAATAAAATAATTTTTATAATGTAAACTGCTCTATGCCCACTAAGTACGGAAGTTGCATCATAATACAACACCTTGGAGGAAGTACACTAGGAAAGCACAATAGTAAAAGAATATCAAATATGTATTTAAACCGATTTTTTTGGTTATTTCAGTTTTACTAAGTATGTTAATTGTTCTGTTATAGTTTGACGTTATATCTCTTCTTCCTTTGGATATACTCTACATTTACGTTGGTACAGACAAAGTTATTCTACGGTTCCCACGTCTTTTGAAATTACAAACTTTCTGGGAATTCCATAGAGCTATGGACCGTGTGTTATCATCTCCTTACGTGGTAAGTGATAGTATATAAAATGTTGATTAAAATGATTATATTTGCATTTTGTAACATTAGACGATAAAATCTAATGGTATCTTCATATTTCTCTCTATCCACCCAATAAAAAAAGATTCTTAATATATCTATAGCGAAACCAAAATCACTTTTTACCTAACCTATATCAGGAACTTTATAAGCATAAACTCTAGTTTCAAATTAAAATAGAACCCACACATCTCCCGTCATCTAAGTTATAAGTATTTTATATTTTAAGTAAATAAAAAATAATTATAGCTGTCGTTGTGGGAAATAAAGTGTCTTAACACTGCTAGGTGCAGGATACAGTGTTCAGCTGATAAATAAAATATAAAGCACTCTTTATAATATTTTAACAATTTTAGGTTCGTATTGGAAAATCACTATTTTATATATTCTACTTGATCCATCTAAACGCGTGTGCGTACTACGCTATGAGCGACTACACCGGCCTCGCGTCCAACGGCTGGGTGTACGACAATGTTGGCAACGCGTACATACGATGTTTTTATTTTGCTACTAAAACCGCTACATCTATAGGTAAACCTTAATTATCTTTATTTTATGTATTTACGAACTAACTTTAGTAAAAGCCAAAAAATATTATTTATCTACCTATATACCTATGAAAGCTGAAATAAATATAAGCTTTTCAAAGATAAGGATTATCAAACTTTGCTTATCAGTTTATCATAGATAAAGCTCAGAATTCAATAAAAATAATAAAGTTACATTTTTGTTTGTAACGAAAAAAAATCCACTTTTAATTTTAAATTATTTGACGTTCAACAAATGAAGCATGTAACTTCTAATTTTGAATAAAATTATTTAGCTTTGACTATATCTTTACATTGTTTTACAGGTAAAAATCCAAAGCCAGAAACCACCACGGAGTATTTATTTATGACTGCAGCTTGGCTCATGGGGGTGTTTGTGTTTGCGTTGCTCATAGGACAGATTCGAGATATCATTGCTACGGCTACTAGGGCGAAAGTAAGTAAAATAACCTTAATGTCATGGTATATTTATAATATTAGACTGTACTCAAAGCTGCAGATTCAAATTCTATCTATATTTTTATTTTTCTAATATTAGATAGAATAAAGAGTTGAACCCACGATCATCACCATGGGTGTGTCTAAAGATATTATCCAGACAATCAGATCTGTTCAAAGCTAAAGTCTAAGTCTCTCCAGGAAAGGTAACAGTTTTTAATTTAAATTTTTCAGGGATATTTTTTTGTTAAGAAAATTAAGATGCGCACAAGTCTTATGGGGTGGGCACAATCCGCCCGTCCCATGCTATTCCTTCTCCCATGACCATCACAAGCAATCATTACTGTTCCACATTGGTATCAAGATATACATAATAACAAGAATCTAAATGTAATATCTTTAAATATTCCAGACAGAATACCGCAAGACTCTCGACACTTGCTCGCAGTACATGCGCAAGCTGAACATGCCGGTGTCTCTGCAGCGCCGCGTCGCGTGCTGGTTCAGCTACACCTGGAACCAGCAACGCTGCTTTGGTAACTTTCACTGTTCTTTAATGATTATTTTATGTTTAAAAATTTATTCTCAAAAAAAAAATGGTTAAAATCAACGTTACAATTAACAATTAATGCTTATTATCAGTTCAATAAAAAAAATGGTAGTCATTTGTTGTCAGTCTTGAAAAAGTAAATAAATATCTATTTGTACATATTATATACAGGAATGAAAATCGTTTACAGATTAATATATTAAAATAATATACACTTATATTCTTTTGTTTTCAGACGAACGAAAAATTCTGAATTCTTTGCCTTATAACATGAAGTTGGATGTCGCTTTAGAAGTACACATGTCGACTCTTAGTAAGGTACCTACTAGGTGTTTTTATAAGAGATATTGTACACAGAGAGATAAAAACTTAAATCTTTATTTAAATCTGTAGTAGTTGCTTCTACAGATACAAAAAACATTTATATGTTATAAAACCAAATAAAAAAAATTACTGTGTGTAAATCGTAATTAAAGTGTTACTTTCAATTCTATATACTTTAACCTATTGAGTACTATTAATTAATAAATTCAATATTTAGGTACAACTATTCCGAGATTGTTCAGATTCATTGCTTCGGGACCTAGTCCTACAGTTGCGGCCGGTGTCGTTCCTGGCGGGCGACGTAGTCGTGCGCACGGGGGACGTCGGACATCAGATGTATATTATCAAAAGTGGAGAATGTTATGTAAGATAATAATAATAATACTTTATTGCACATGAAAAGAAAAAATATATATATAAAATTTACACAAAAAAAAGAAAAAGAAGGATACATACGTACTTATGTAGGTACTTAAATTAACACGTGCAATGTCGGCCTTATAACTTCATGCGATCTCTTACAGGTAACCATTAAAAGTGCAGGACTATTGTGCTTTTTTATTATAAACAGTGTTATTGTACTTTTTTATTAGATTCAAAATATTTGTAATAAAAGATTTTAAAATTAACCTTACTTTAAAATACATCGTTATTTTAGCAGTAGTGAAGTAGATACTACATATTTTTAATGAAAGTGTGATTCAAAATGAATATTTTTCTTTTAGGTTATGTCACCGGATGAAAAAGAAATATTGGCAACTCTATGTGAGGGTTCAGTGTTTGGTGAGATCAGCTTACTTGGCATTGAAGGACTTCGACGACGAACTGCCACTGTTCGGTAATATAGTTTACACTGCCTGAGTTAGTTTACGCGGTGTTAAGTTCCGCCACTCAACGAGCAATGCTTCCAGAATTTAGAGGAACGTGGGGAAAGTGGGGAACGGAAATATCTTAATAGGAATCGAGTGCTTGAAAACTAGGTTTCCATGTTCCCTCTGTCTACCCTTCTATGTGCGGGATACAGCGTGAAGCTAAAAACAACTTTTCCGATATGCGTAAACGGAGTGTGGCGTTGGACACGCAAGAACAAAAAATGCTTTGCTTAAATGCACAGT
>DWNA01002312.1:0-12067 GCA_018249835.1 Heliconius besckei
GACTAAAAGTGAAAATTTACAATACAAATGAAGGAATGAAATGAGTGCAAACTTATACATATTTGTCAACTTTAATAAGTAAAGTTCGTGTTGACCTACAATCATAATGATTTTTACGCATTTCAACAAACAGCAGATATGAGGACTAAAACAGAAAACAGGGATAAAAGTCAAAAAACAGTAGATCTACTGTTAAAACAGTATAAACAGGTTGGCAGCACTGTGTCAATCTCTTGAATTATTTTTTCAATTACGAGAAAAAGTACTTATATGGGATGGTACTAGTAATTTTCCGTCTGCTTGTTTTGCTTCTTAATTTAATGTAATATTAAGAAAATTCTAAAAGAGCAACCGGCAGCATTACATCATTTTAAAAAAACCTACGAATTACGATAATATAATTTAACCGAATAATCTACAACTTTCAAAATGGCAACTGAACTGATGGTAAGGGTAACATTGAAAAGTCATTCAGCAATTGGCATACATTTTTAGGCCGGTTTGTGCTAGGTTATTGTTTAAAAACATGATAAATAATATTTTATGTATAATAACCACATCATTGCAAAGGGCATAAACAAGATTATATTCTCCGTTTACGATAAATATATTTAAAGAAGGAACTTTTGAGTGAGTATTAAGATGTTGCGTCATTTTTCATTTGTTTTCAATCGGATTTACTTTTTTAGCTCATGGATTAATCTTACACAGTTACTTGACATTTTAATTAACATAAGACATTTTCAGTATATTTTAGATGATTCATATTTTAATTTTCGTATACAATTGTCACGGTATTTTAGTGAAAGTGAGTGGTTATTGTGTTACAGGAAACGAAAAGGAAAATATATCTAAGAAAAAATGTATTCAAGAATCCCTAAAAGCGGCTGGAGTAGCTTCCAAAAGCGTGTAAACTTATTAAACACCAGAAATTTTGCCGGCAGCATTCTTAAGAAGAAAGAAAATGTATCAAATAACTTGCAACCTGGAAAAATATATCATGGATTTATTTGTAACGATATAGAACCAATAAAAGAATACAATATGACTGCTTATCATCTTACACATGAAAAGACTAAGACTGAATACTTACATTTAGAAAGGGATGATTCTAACAATGTATTTTCTGTAGGCTTTAGGACTACACCTCAAGACTCGATGGGCACCCCTCATATTCTAGAACACACTGTATTATGTGGCTCAGAAAAATATCCTGTAAGAGATCCATTTTTCAAAATGCTGAACAGATCATTAGCAACCTTTATGAATGCTCTAACTGGCCCAGATTATACGTTTTACCCGTTCTCATCTCAAAATGAAATAGATTATAGAAATTTACAAAAAGTTTATTTGGATGCAGTATTTAAGCCAAATTTGTTGAAATTAGATTTCTTACAAGAAGGTTGGCGCCTGGAGCACTCTAAGCTAGATGATAAAACATCAGATTTAGTGTTTAAAGGAGTTGTTTATAATGAGATGAAAGGTGCTTTCTCAGAAACTAGTTCCCTCTTTGGCCAAAAATTCATTAATACAATTCTACCTAAAGGTACATATGGTTATGTATCTGGAGGTGACCCCCTATGCATTCCAGAACTAACACATGAGCATTTACAGAATTTCCACTCCACCTATTATCATCCAAGCAATGCAAGGATATATTCCTATGGCAATTTCCCTCTAGAACAAAACCTTAAATTTGTAAATGATACCTATTTAAGTAGATACCAATTTTTGGATCCAAAATATACAATGGTGGCACCACAGGAGAGATGGAAGATGGTAAAACGAGCGAATACATCATGTAGAGTTGACCAATATGGGGGTCCTATAGAGAAACAAAATCAAATAGCATTAGGTTATGCAATGTCTGACATAACAGACATTTATGACACCTTCATGCTTACTGCATTAGCTGAATTAATGATAATTGGTCCAAACTCAGCTTTCTATAAAAGTTTAATTGAGAAAAACATTTCTGGGGGTTATAATTCTTTAACAGGATATGAAAATCAAATTAGGGACACATTGTTTGTTGTTGGTTTACGAGATGTGGAAAAAACTAATTTTGATATAGTAGAAAACATTGTGAATCAAACTATTCAAGAAATATTTACTAAAGGCTTTGAGAAAGATCATATTGAAAGTGTTTTGCATGGATTTGAGTTGTCCATAAAACATCAATCACCAAAATTTGGCCTAAACTTGTTGTTTAATTTAATGCCACTTTGGAATCATGGGGGGCCAATACTTAGTGCTTTGAAAGTAAACACATTACTTGATCAACTGAAATCTGATCTACTTAATCCATCATATATAAAAGAAGTGATTGAAAAATATTTCATTTTGAATAATCACAAACTTATAATGACAATGCAACCGGATCCAAAATTTGACGACATTTTCAATGAAGCTGAAGCAAAATTGTTGAAGTCAAAAGTGAAAAATCTAACTCCAGAACAGAAACAAGAGATATTTGTTAATGGTATAGAACTTTCAAGGGTTCAAAAAGAACTTCAGAACTTAGATGTGTTGCCATGTTTAAAAATTGATGAAATAATGTCCAATAAAACTGCACCTACTTTAAAACATACTATTTCTGGAACAATTCCATTACAACTTTGTGAAGCAAACACAAATGGTGTAACTTATTTCAAAGGAGTGTTGGGTACAGATTGTTTAAACGAAAAACAGAAACAGTTTTTGCCGTTTTTCATACATGTTCTTGACAAATTTGATACCAAATCTTACAATTACAGAGACTTTGATAAATATGTGAGTAAGTCCACCTCTGGACTTGCCTTCATTTCCCATATAACAGAACACATTGATCAACAAGATCAGTTTGAACAGGGCATTTTTTTCAGTAGTCACTGTTTGGATGAAAATTTACCCAAAATGCTGGAAATTTGGTCAGAAATATTTGACAGGCCTAATTTCGAAAACAGTGAAAGAATGACAATGCTTTTAAACAACTATTGTTCATCCTTAACTAGTGGAATCATCGACAGTGGTCATACTTACGCGATGCAAGCTGCAAGATCACTGGTGTCATCTGTAGATGAATGTAAGGAAAACCTGCAAGGAATTAAACATATAATGAATATGCAAGATGTACATAAACAATTCAAAATTGAGGATGTACAAGCGGTTATTGATTGGATTGGGAAAGACATATTAAAAGCCAATAATTTGAGAGCTGCCTTCCATTACTCACATGGAAACGACGACATGCACGAAATGATTGATAAATTCTGTTCGAAATTATGCAATGATGACAGTCAGGACGTAAATAGAATTAACTGGACGGATGCGAAAGCTCCTAGCAAAGAGAATAAAGGTGTTCACGTGTCCATGAACATTCCAGTTAATTTCTGTTCAAAAGTAATACCGACAGTACCTTATACCGATCCTGATTACGCTAAATTAAGAGTTCTTTCGAGGTTCTTAACTTCTAAATATCTTCATCCTATTGTTAGAGAACAAAATGGCGCGTACGGAGGCGGGGCCATGTTGACTTTGGACGGAGTTTTCAACTACTATTCCTACCGAGATCCGAATTCCCGCGTCACTTTAGACGTTTTTGATGAAACAACTGATTGGATGGTAAACAACCACAGCTTAGTCGACGATCAAAATCTTTTTGAAGCGAAACTGTCTATACTGCAGCAAATGGACCAACCTATTGCAGAGTATATGAAAGGAATAGATTTGTTCCTATACGGTTTGTCATACGATATCTGGCAAACTCAGAGAGCGAGAGTATTAGCGGTAAAAAAGGAAGATTTGATGGAAGTCTGTCAAAAATATCTTGGCACAAACAATTGGGCGGGAAAATGTGTAATCGGCAATGGAGCCTCGCAACAAATTAGAAAAGATAATGAAAATTGGGAAACCATTAGCGGTCCTCAGCAATAATTTAGTCAAAAATAATTATTAGATATATTCAAATGAATTTGTAGAAGTATGCGATAAAAAAGCTTAACAACTCTTTCGTTTATAATTTTATTGTGCATTTTGTTCATAGAATTGGGAGTAAATAATAAAGGAGTTGGGAATAAAATGGCATTGTACATAGAAAGGACTCCACAAGCTTCCATACTGTCTTAACTACATATTAGTCTGGCAGCTCTGGGATCTTGGGCTATAAGGTAGCTGAAGCTGTGGCACATGTTACAATAAAACTATTCCAGAATATCAGAAGAACAGTTCTTTTTCGTAATGATTAATCTTGTTTTGTTCAAAAAGTAAATCGCATTTTGCACTTTCCCCGAGAAAAATATATATACGTTAACTTAACAACATATATGTTAGTATAAAAATAGTTTTCTCTCGGATACCATGTACTAATATTTTTTAAATATATTTTTTTGGTTGACAAACATATAAAAGACATATACTGTCATGTTTAAAAAATATAATTATATTACGCAATTTAAAAGAACGTACATTATTTGAATTTCGCACGATTTAACAAAAAAACGCTAAGTTAAATTCCGCCACCTACCTAACACGCAATATCTCGTGCACAGCAGTGCCTTGCTCAGCCTAATTTGCGAGATAAAAGCTGTTTGCTTTTTTTTGGTTTTATGATAGAATTTTTTTCTATTAAATAATTTCATATATTTGCAAGTAATTTGTTTTGTATTTTTTTAGATACCCTGTTATATGCGATATTAATTTGCTTGAATTTCAATCTATATGGCACATAGCAGAATTTCCGACGAAATCTGGAGGCATTGCTTATTGAGTGTTAGAACTCAACGCCGTTGTCAGGGTTTGGAAATGAATATAATAAATATGTCATTCCCCGGCGTGGGAATCGAATCCACAACTGTCGCGTTTACAGTTGCACACATGTGCTTCTGCGCCACGACGGCCTCAAAATAATTTCTTTTGTATAATTTAACGAATATCTACTTAGGTATTTTATGCGAAAATGTCTCAATTCTAAAATTGGTTTTTTGTTAGAACTTAGAACTGTTAAAGTTACTATTCTGTAGAAATAAGAATCTTATAATTTATTTAAAAAGTGTAATATTGTTGAGACTGTTAATAAATATTTTAAATTACATTGTTGTTTTCGTTTAAATTACTTCGTTTGAACATTGTAATTTTGAATCTACTAGTGATCTTGATTGGTGGTTTTGTGATTGAAAACACTCGCTCGAATCTAATTGAAGTTAGTGAGTGCATCGTCTTATATCATTTCTAGAAAACGGTTACTCGTCTTGAGAGCATGACGTTCATGTTTTTTAGACATTGCTGTCATATTTGCTCGAAATATATATTTCAAGTTAGTAAGTTAGTATACAACCTAAAAATGAAATAACAAGTGTCTATTCTCAATTTTTTTTATCAAAGAATAAGTATAACATTCAGATTTATATATATATATATATATATTTCTATTTTTATTGCTTAACTCCTCTCCTGTCCATTGTTAATAGTAGACAGATAAGTGATAGGTCCCCTAGCAAACATCGAACCTACAATCAGTCGAACGCAGTAGTGTCCCACGCAGCCCGGCCGGCAGGCAGGCTTTTACTTAGGTGTACATTACTATAAATGTTGTTTATAAAGACACAAAATGTTACTTTACAGATCAATATAATGGCACTGCCACCACATTTTATAGACTCCGCACAATATTTCGAAGAAAGCCTCAAATTTTTCTACAAATATGAACATCTGTTCAACTTTCCCAACACAGACGTACTAATAAATAACACATTTGACCATATCGATATTGAAATAGAAAATGTCGACGTTTTTAATGCTAGTTTCAAAATATTTGCTTTAAAGAGTAAATATTTACAAGATTTTTTTGAAAATTATGAAAAATTTAAACCAGTTATGGAACAATTTAGAGATAAGGAATTAGATTTTGTAATAGATGCTCCGCTTAGTTATAAGAAGAAACATGAAATATCGCATCTAGCCAAGGAGGTCGCTGCTTTGTGTGAGGAGCTCGATTGTGACACCGTTGTGGACTTCGGGTCGGGATTGGTAAGTGTTATGCAGACAATAGTCTTCTAATATTCTATTATAAAAAATCATCTTTAGGCTGTATCAAGCATGTGGCAGGATAGGCAGAGGAAGCTCAGCTCCCCACTTTCAGCCGATTTATGGAGGCACTACGTGTTAGTGCAGAAAGCGGAGCACGGAGTGTATCTCTGTCTCACCGTGAGCGTCGTTAAAAGGTATACAACGGAATATATTTTTTGTTTCACCGTCATGCTTCCCGCACACAGCAGAGGTAACATAATTAAGACACTTCATCCAATTCTTCCCTATTTTCAGCCAATTTCTAGAGATACATACTCAACGCTTTGTCTCTTTCCTTGAACGAGAAATTGAAAATATTAAATAAGGCATTTCTTCGATTGGGAATCAAACCTACAATCTGTCACTTTTATAGTCGCACTCCTATGCCCCTGCGCCACGACTGGCGCTCTACGACGCCCAAATTTCACAAGAGCGTTTTATTAAATATATAAAAAAACTTATTTCAAATGCACACACAGGTATTCTTAACATAAGTGTGTTTTTATTTTAGGGTTATCTAGATCAACAGTTGTATGAAACTACAAAGTTAAACGTACTAGGATTGGAATGCAACGAAAATAACTACATTGGCGCCAAAAAACGACAACGGAAATACCATTTAAATTCTATACATCGAGTGAAATATATTAAACATAAAATCACAGAACATTCTAAAACTAATATAGAACAATATTTAGAAGATAAATTTCCGAATTGTACATATTTTTGTATCACAGGACTCCACGCGTGTGCGGATCTGACAGTTGACGCGATGGATTTATTTCTTAAAATAGAAAAGGCAAAATCCATTATCATAATGCCATGTTGTTACCACAGATTATTGTGTGAAAATAATGAATTTAAAAATTTTCCTCTCAGTAACACGTTGAGGAATGCTTATGAGACAACACAAAGTCATTATTTAAATGTTCCCTTCTTAAGATTAGCGACACAGCCACCGAACTTGAGTGAAGGAAAGTTAGAAAATATGGTGTTCAATTTATTAGCGCGAGCTGTTATACAAGTCTATGCCAAAGAACGTAAGTAGCTACCTTATTTATTAATTTTTGCATATTGAGAGGCAGAACTCAATAGCGCATTTTTGTCTCTACACTAGAGGGAAGAAATAAAAATATTAAATATTTCATTTCGCTATGCGATAGCTTCTGAAGTTGAATAAAGTAGCGTATCTAGAGATATTTTCTGGCTTTGGTGCCCTGGACTTTAGCTTAGAATTTTTCGCGTAATTATAAAAATGATTTTTTGATTTTTTTATTTGCAAACTAAAGCAATTTTTTTTGTAAGTAATATTTTTGGGTCGGGCACCAGAATAGTCTGGTCTTCCTTCCTATGCCTATGATTTTTTTTTCTATTTAAAACAACAAAAAAACGTGTTCTCACATACACACATGTTATTTCCACATATAAGGCCACTGTCTGACGGCATGGGCGCTATATTTATTTATGAACCGATTGAAGTAGAACAAAAAGTAAATAGATAATAAGGCAAGTTTGTCAGAATAATCGTACAATAGTAGGAACGAAACCATTCATAAGGTTCTATTGCCTTGCATACATATGCATACTTGAGTTATATTGTATTAAATTAAGCAATTTTATTATTGAGGGTGGTTTACCAAAGACATACTTATTTGCTTACATGTCTTTCATGTACAGTCCATAGATCAGTTATATTTTTATTATGTATATCTATAGGTTTTATAATATAATTTATTTTTATGTTTGTTAACTTCAGATAATTGCAGAGTTAAAAGAAACAAACGAAAAGCTATACGTTTAAAAACAATGAAGAATAATTTCGATGATTATATTGAAGACGCCACACTTGGCTTCACTTTAATAAGTAAAACAAATAACGATAACCTAATAAATGAGAAAAAAGAAACATTCTGTACGGAGGAATTGATTGGAATTTGGCGCCAAGTTTCAGAACTAATAAGAAAAAAAGCCGCCATTTTTATTTTACTTCAAAACTATTTACAGCCAGTGTTTGAAAATTTCGTTTTATTTGATCGAATAGTTTATTTACAAGAAAAAGGAGTAAATAATTGTAAATTTAACAAGATTGTAAATGAAAATATATCGCCCCGGAATTTAGCTTTATTAGCTCAAAAATAATTGATATAATAAATTACTTACACAAACTACTTTTTAATTATTGCTTATCATATTCCACGGCCACACTATTGAGGCCAGTCGTGGTCCAAGGCCACAAACCTGCGGCTGTAAATGCGACAGGTTGTTTTCTTGATTCGCACTTGAGGAAATAAAATATTTAATATTTTTATGTCTTCGCTCTAGTTCGCTCTTGCTCAAGGCAAAGGGCGGCGTTGAATTCTGCCAATCAACACTCAATAATGCATTCAGAATTCGGCGGAACGTAGGGGCTGGAAATGTCTCAATGGGAATGGAGTGTATTCACGCTAAATTCCCAGGTTCCCTTTGCCTGCCTGCTGTAAGCAGGATATAACTAACAAGCAGCTTAGTAAATTTGAGACAAAAATACATGAATCTCACTTTATAAAAATAATTTTATTGTACATAATTTTGCTAGATAAATTAAAATAAACATATTAAGTGCCTTTTTTAATTGAATCGGTAAGTAATATTAAATTTCATATACAATATGTTAAACTTGTTATTTTTTACAATATTGAGATAATTTAGGAATATTAGTAATTAACACATCACTAGATAAAGGCAATCCCATGTAAAGTACTAACGTAACTAATGTGCTGTTTACGGAAGTTACTTGTAGAACTTTTAAAAAAGTATTAAAAATGTTTTTTTTATTTATTTCCTCCTATTTAAAAATATATTGAGTAATAGGTTATATCGTTCCAGTTTAAAATACTTTTGAGAACATTATGTTTAATGTACCCTCAAAAGGTTTATTTTAGAAAAAATAATTGTTGCATATCACTCACAATATCTTAATTAATAAATTTTGCTGTTTTTTTTTAATAATAATCTTTTGTATATAAATAAATTATATAAATATTCACTCATTTTTAATATTGGAGTTGCAAATATTACTATTTTTCTCTGTGCAATTTATTAATATATTTTCACTATTTAGTTTAGGTCGTCCAGGTCTTCTTGATCTTTCTAACAACTCCTTTTTCCATTCATTTGTTTTATTTGTTTCTTCGTAAACAACCATTTCTCCTGTTACAGGATCTATAGGATATACTCCTTTAGATGTCCTTTTTCTTTTAGCCATGTTAGTGCCATGCCGCCTTTTCATATGTTTATTATAATTTGGCCAATTTGTAAATTTTCTTTCACAATGTTGACAAGAATAAGGCTTAAATCCTGTGTGTTGACGAATATGTTGATTTAAAATATTTTTAAACTTAAATCCTTTATTGCAATATGAACAAACATAAGGTACAGTGTCTGTGTGTACAATACTATGATTAACTAATTGTTTTCTCAAGCGAAAACATCTGCCACACTCCTCACATTCGAATGGCTTTATCCCATCATGAATACTGACGTGCAATCTCAACTGTCCGGGAGTTCTAAATCGAAATTTGCATATTTCACATGGAAACGGACGGACATCTTCATGTGACATCATATGACCACTCAAATTTTGCTTACTAAAGAACCTTTTGCCACATTTGTCACAAGTATATTCTCTTTTCCTGTCTGTGTGTGTTAAAAGATGATTTGAGAGTGTACCTTTATATTTAAATATTTTCTGGCAAATATAGCAAGTGAGACTTTCACTTAAATTCTGTCTTGCCAGAGGAGGCAATTGTCTAACTCGCAAATCTCTGTTATAAGCGTGGCTGTGTTTGTCGAGTTCATCTGGAGTTTTAAAACACTCATTGCATCCAGAACAAACACCTTTAGTTGTGATATGACTTTTAAAATGAAGTCTAGCTTGTGCTATCTTATTAAATCTCTTATGGCACTTGTAGCAAGACAATTTCAAGTGTTCCCTGTGCCGTTTTACGTGAGCTAAAAAACTATCAAGTTTTAATTTACGAATGTTACAATCCGTGCACCTGTACGGATTGCAGCACTTGTGAAACTTAACAGAGTGCGATTTTAATTCATCAATATTAGGAAATAATGATTCGCAATACGCACATTGCCATTGATAATCTTGCCATGTTAATTTAAGTTGCGATGAAGGTGTGACTTTATTATTTTTAATAAGTTTCTCCTTTTTCTCCTTAACGTCGCTTATTTTACGTTTAGCCTCTCGACACGTACTTTCTGATTTGATTTTAATATCATCATGTACTTCTGTTTCGGGTAAAACATATTTTTCATCAATATCAGATAAATGCGATTCTTCTTTGACAATATTATAACTGTTTTTTATATCTTCGAAGACTTTTTGAGCGTTTTCAACAGTACATATAAATTCAAAGGCATTATTTAAAGAATTGATACAGGTCAAGCAAGCGGCACAGGATTGTATAGTAACAGAAACATTCAATTCGATGTTTATATTAAACTTTTTGAGTTTGTCTCTTATTGAATTTCGCGTTTCATTTTCACTTAGCAAATTAATAAGTTTAGCTTTTGACTTAAAAACAGCACATAAACGGCAAAAATAGTTTTCTTTCTCCGACATGGCTCTTATTTTGACATAGTATCAGGTTTTTATGTTTAAAATTCGCGTAAATATTATTATTTATTGATTTCGCAATGTTTGACAGATGACAACTGAGAAATCGAACATGGCATGATGGCATGGGGAAAGGTATAATTGAAATGATAAATCGTAACAGATAAATAATTTTACTAAGTTACTAAAATAGAAAAAAAGACTACCTTACCGTATACATTAGAAAAATGGACACTCCCAATACGTCCCAATGAAAAAATTGATTCTAAGCAACCAATAATACGATAAGTACTTTAGGTGAAAAAAATATGTCAAAACATGTAACTGTATATTGTCCAACCATCGTCCAATACATATTGTACATATTGTATTGTCTAACCTTTTTGGCTGAGACTCTCTGGTGCTTGAATACTCTGTTCTGAACCCACCTTGGGTAACCAATTAAGTAATTGTGGCGGTACTCAATGTAGCGCTTTGTCGTTACTAAAGCTGGAGCCCCTGCAGTGGCGTAGCGAGCTTAACTCGCGCCCGGTGCAAAATACATAAACAGCGCCCCCCAGGCGAACACAATATAATTTCATATGTATGTTTAAATAGTTTTACGGACTATTTGGCGTCCCTTTACGAGCCGCGCCCGGGGCATGATACCCCCAACCCCCACCCCACCACGCCACGACTGGCCTCGACAAGCACCTTTAATACCATATGTATTACATTTTCGACCAAAATTTTAATAAATTTTCTAGAGGCCATTAAGCCGAGCTAAAAAAAATCACGAATAGATATTAAAGATCTTCTTATATATATTAATAAACACGATCCAACTTAGTTACACGCTGTATTCCCAGCGGGGTAGCTAGAAAGAACGAAGCGCCAGTCGCTACGGTCTCTGCACACCTCTGTCGCCTCGTCCAGTCATCAACTCGCATATACACGCCAGCAAGAACAAGAGTTCTTTTTGCTTTTTATGAGACAGTATGTTCGATATTGCGTTTTCGAAGGTCAAATGGAGTCTTCTCCTACCTCTCTTACAGCAACCATGATTTATAATTTAAAAAAAACTGTAGTTAATTATTTAATAATACTTTAATCTGTTAAAATGTCATTGTACATAACATAACATAAAAACTCTTTATTTCACACCATATTAAACATGTTTAACAAAAACAAAAAAAAAATATCGTACAAAAAATAAATGTGAAAGGGCGGCCTTATCACTAAAAGTGATCTCTTCCAGGCAACCTGATCATCTAAGAGGAATCA
The DNA here is from genome assembly GCA_018249835.1 of Heliconius besckei. Taxonomy (NCBI): domain Eukaryota; kingdom Metazoa; phylum Arthropoda; class Insecta; order Lepidoptera; family Nymphalidae; genus Heliconius; species Heliconius besckei. The sequence continues at coordinate 11,918 of DWNA01002312.1, forward strand.
ATTTAAAAGAGAGGGAATGGCGCGATCAAACATATATATATTTATACACCTGCATAAATACTATCTCATAGACTACATAGAATACACATACATAATAAAAATATATAAATAAATAAATATAATAAGTGCATAGATACATGACAATTACGT
>DWNA01002313.1:0-12067 GCA_018249835.1 Heliconius besckei
GTACAGTACAAAATAAATTAGAAATAACGTTTAAATAGTCTTTATTAAACATAACCAGTTAATCATAAATATATATATATTTTTAATTTTACAGTTATTTTATATTTTACAGAATAAACTTGTCATTAATTTGCCTTGTAGAAGCTATATATGTATGTATGTACAGTTCCAAGTCATCAGACTTGGAACTGTACATACATACATATATAGCTTCAGGCTTTAACCTAGCGGGGTAGTCAGAGAGAACAGAGCGCCAAACGCTACGGTCTCTACATACCTCTTTCGCCTCGTCCACTGTCATCAACCTTTTCATACATACCCTCCAGGGGGTTAGTAACTGTAGTTTGTTTGAAAGACCTATAGAAATTTAGATCACCAATATGAACATTCTCTGAAGTGTAATATAAATGTACAGACACGTTCTAACTGCGCCACTATGGCGTCGATTCAAATTGATTATGGTGTACGCATATATTGTTGTGTTGTTTTTAGGCACTATGCATAAGAGTATAGGCAGGGTAGTTAATGAGACCGAAGTGTGAAGCCACTCTATTCTTCTTCGCAGAAAATAGACACAGATAGACACAGAATATCGATTGGAACTCAAGACTGCGGTTAAATTTTCACTAGAATTAATTTCGCCTGAGTTGGGATCGAACTTATTCGAAATTATATATAAAATACAATGCGAATTCTGTTCCTGTATGCTTATTATGCATATCTAACTCAATTAATTAAAATTTTGTCGCAATATTTTAAATATACACTAATTAAATCACTAAAAAAATCAAGTAGTAAAAAGTAGAGACATATTAATGATATGTAATTGCACCAGAATATAGCAATAGGCCATAGCGATGAGACCAGTCCGTAGGGGCACAAGCGTGCGACTGTCAACGCGACAAGGTGTGGGTTCAATTCCCACTCGAGGAAATGAAATCCTCGCTCCCAAAAATAATGTAAATACACAAATGTAACAAAAGTTTAAGCTAAAAAGACACTAATAAACTTTCAGAATTTATCTTTTGTCAAGGAAATAGGGAACAGAGTGCTGAAAGATGTTTATGTGGGTGATGTAAGAGGTCAATCACACCAATTTGTAGTGTAAAAGTGCCTCACGCCTTCATCCGTCTCATTAGCGAAAGGTCTTGCCTCACATTTATAGTTACTTTACTAAATTGAAATGTATTTATATTCGTTATACTACATAGAACTGTATGTTGTAGTTTACTTTGTATGTATGGGTTAAATATAAAAAATAAACATTAATTTCCAAATATAGTAAATAATAATAAGATACATCAATTAAAATGTATGATTTTAATTTCATTTTTTATGAAATTAATAAATATCTTTATAGATCTTTTATAGATTTCAGTTGATCTTACTTTAATTAATCTTTTTAATTTTCTGCTGTTAAGTCATATTACCAACAATTATGTACTTAAAATACATTAAACATATTATTATATAAATACATTTAAGTATTTTAAGATTTTTTTCACTTTATATATAACTGGTCATAATATATCAAAAAGAGAACCACAAAAATAATACGAATAAACAGAACGTGCTTTGACTGGAGCCATTTAGATTTTTCATTCAATTTTTTCGTTCCAATTTTCCAAATAGAAACACAAAAATGGTAAGCAAACAACACCGCGTGTATTTGCTATGATATTTGGTTCACAGATTCTTATTCTCTTTGTCGGGGCCTAATCTGTCGGGAGGAGCGGCGCGCACGTACCAGTCCGGCCATTATTGTTTCTTGGATGTCAACGATCAATGTAGATGTAGATATGGCTTTTCTTATCAAGGTTACTTTTGCTATTTATTGTTTAAAATAGTTTTAATTATACCTTCACAGTGTATTTTATAATGTAATTTGAAATAAGTTACGATTGTAGGTTTGATTTCCACTCAGATAATTTTTCCCCGGATAAGCGGAAAATAGGGAACGAAGTAGCTTACTACATATAATGGGTTATACTTTGAAATCGATGCCAATTTCATCACCTCTTTTAATAGTTATTTTTGAAGCGAAAGTAAAGAGTAAATAATTTCTTGTCACTTCATTATCCACTTCCCGCCTTAACCTGGACATTTCGTGTGGCATGGTATACAAAAATATTTCACGTATAATCAACACCCCAAAAAAGTATTCAATCCACTATCAAAGAGCCCACGTCCCAAATGCCTCAAAAGATACATAGATATATATCTTTAATCGCTGTTAAATAAAAAACAAAAAGGAAAAGATAAATGTTAATTTATTCAATAAACCGACAAAGGGAAACAATCTCATTCCCTCTAACCGACTCGAACTGTAAATGTTATCAGCACATTATTGCAGGCTGTAAATAAATTGGAGTGAACTCGAAGGCGGAAAATCTCTACAAATCTCCGCTTAATCCCGGGAAGCGTTTTGAGATCCAGGTTAGTTGTAAATATCAATTACGCAAATACTCCGGCTTAGGGTGAAGAACCTTACACGCAAAACGAATTATATGCTCAATTGTCAGGAACAATGATCCGTCGTGTAGCTTTTCTGTAGCTCTCTCCTTTAGGCGTAGCATACCAATATACTCGTAGCTATATTGGACGCTACAATATAAACTTATTTCATTATAGACGTTATAGTGTTATGGTTCAAAAAAATTCCGAAATAAGGCTTTGTCAATTTTTTTTGTAATATATTATGCAAAAAAGCTCTAAAAGTGTTTAACACTGGAGAATATCGACGATAATTTACAAGTTAAAATGACAACTGAACTACAATTTGAAAATTACATTTATTAATATAGTACAAAATGGTGGGTCCTTTATAAATAGCATTCACCAAATACAGTCTCGAGAGAGAATATTAATTATCGGGATTAATACATTAATCCTCTTAATATTTAGTTAAATAATAAATTAACAACAACTAGTTATTAAAAAATACTTTAAAATAAAATTTTAGATATATTTTAGAAATATAGAAAATAGTATTATATTAATTGATATTTACAGAATCAAATGAATTTGTAATATGAAAATGATCAACTTGAACAACGAAATAATGAAAGAGGCAGATACAGGCAATTGGACCTCAGTCCCATGGGTATTTTTTATATCATCTAAAGGTAGGAATGGAAAGACAATTTTAATATTCGTATAGCAAAATCTCGCTTAGTATCGATTTTTAACAATCTTCGACGTTTGCTGTTCACATGATAATTGTTTGTTAATTATTATTATAATAAGGTTAAAATTAATAACTAAGGTTAATACTTAACATTATGCAAACAAAATCTTAGTTTACTAAAGTTACTACTTTGAAATTGTATTTTTGCCATATTTGCTTAAGATTTTTATTATCATTTGAAGATTTTTAATAATTTACATACTTCATATGTATATTAAATATCTGGCTTTCGGAATGTCTAAATAGAGTCGCCCTATCCAACTTGGGTAACTTTGTTTTTTTACACTATATCCTAAAATTTGGAGCACATTGCAAGAGTGTTTTTATTTTACTAGTGCTCTCATAATACTTTACACCCATAGACGTTCATATAAACCTTTTAAAATATATCAACTATATACTCGTATATTATACAATAATTTATAACGATAATTTAAATAAAAAATGCTATTATAACATTTTCAAATGTTAAAAAACATATCTGAACATAAATAATAAATACGTAAAATATCGTAATTACGTACATACATACATGTATGTGGTACTTTCAAAACTATTCTCCTTGGTAGTTCAATCATAAAAACAAATTGGCAGGGCGGCAACGTAATACCGTCCCTAGAGACGTTCATATACGGTATAAATGATTGTGAACCCATACCCATAAAACTAACTAAGGCTTGATATATCGTAACAAGGGTCTAACTACTTGACAATTGAAGACAGCTGAAAAAGGTAATTTTTGTTCTTAATAATATTATACCATTTTTATTTTTATTGTATACCATTCATTGTCAATAAAAAATACAGTTTTTATTAATAATTAATAATTATAATATATGGATATTAATACGCTTGTTAAATTTAGGATTTATTAGCACCAATCACTCTGAAGATTGATATCAGTTCAGATATATTATTAACATCCTTTCTTTAACTATCCACGTTTCTTTTAATAATTGCTCATCTCGTTATTAAAATAATTTCTCATAAAGATTATGCTGTTAAACCACATTAATAGAAAAATCTTAATATATTCAAAGTGACAGTAATTTAATAGAACATTACTTACAATAGTCGACGCCAAAACATTTTCACAGCGCCCTACGCGTGGAATCAACAGGTTATAGTAAAATCACACCCTTCACGTTTTCTTAACAATTTACCGCCTTATCCCCTTCGAGTAAAGTCTATTTCAATTAATGTTATAATGTAAAACAACCTGAGGATTTAAGCTAATATATTTGATATATTATTATAATTTTCATAGTTTTTTATTATTTCTTCCACGGTTACTATTAATTATTATAAAGACGATTTATGAAATGACTTTGGGTAGAAGTATAACGCGACCACGAGCACTGATTTCTTACGAAGATAACTTGTGAATGAAAACACAGCTTATGCTTAAGCAATTTATCGTATTTGATCGTAAACGATGAAACGGTAGTGACGTCACGGGAGCTGATATCAAACTAGCCAGAAATGCGTGCTACGCTCCCTCTGTCCTCCCGCCGTGACATTCAACAACCTTTTCGATATTGACTTCTGTAATTATTTTTTTAATAAATTATTAATTTGTGATATAAAATTAATGTAAGTATCTTAATGTGTTTGTACTATTTATGGCGGTGTCCGTCTGTGTGGCTAGTGTATCTATTTATTTAATAATAAAATTCTGTGAAGTAAGATATTATACATAATTGAAATTCGTAAAATTAACAGCATTAATGTTTATTCATGTCAGGATTATGTATTTTTTACTAGTTTAGCTATTTTTTTTGGGTCTTTTTATATTTGTCAGTAGGAATTAGTTGTTATTTAGAAAAAAATATTTATTTTCATAATTAATATATGCATTTTTAAATTCAAATTTTATATCAAGCTTATATAAATATCTAAAATTTATATTAAATACAATTGCATATAAAAATGAAATATTTGGCTTAAATATTAAACGCAAGCATAATATGGGCAATAATTTAAAAAAAAGAATAACATTATCAATTAATATATATAAATAAATAAAATAAATTCGCAAGAAATTGCAGAATGGCGTTAAAAGTCTTGCGAATGCTCCAGATTCACAGACAATGCCCCAATTTATATCCAACTCACTTACTGGAGTCAGGCGAGATGAGATAGTGAGGGAAAGGGATAACACATATCTCTTACTATAATTTCTTTACATTGCTTTCTTATTTATTATTAAAAATATGAGTTTTAAAAGAACCTTATTGACCTAAAATCTATTAAAATAAAAGGTACAAAATAAAAACCTACTATTGTAATGAGTTAAAAAATTGAAATATAATCGTATATTCTTATAGTACCTACTTTGAAATATGAAATGAAATCCTTACTTTGGGAAATGAATCATTTTCCTTTCTCCAATCTTAAAAGAAAAGGGCGGCGTTAAATTCCGTCACTCAACAAATACTATTTCAAATTTGGGCGGAAAGTGACGAAAACGAGCAGAGTGTGATTGTAAGCGTGATTTTTGGGTTCAATTTTCATAAAGGGGAATGAATTATGTTCATAGACCCACCCTGACATTACAAAAGCGGCGTGAAATCCTGCAACTGAACAGGCAACGTTTCGAATTCTGGCGGAAAACAGAGAACGTGGTAAAGGAGTGATATGACAGAGGGTTCCATCTGTCTATCCTGCTTTATACAAGATTAAGCGTGAAGCCAATACTTTGAAAACAAATTTACCCCTACATGAGATTTGAAATCACAATCGCTGTGCGCTATCGAGCACAGACAAAATGCTCCCCTGCTGCACCGTTGTTATTTATGTGTACTTATACAAAAGTTGTACATAATTTTTAATGTATTTAAAGTGTTATTCCACACTTAGGAAAGCAAAATATTTATTTAGAAAACGTATAAAAATTTGAACCCGCTACGTTAAAATTTTTATACGTTTTCTAAATAAGTACTTGTGTATTCTAAATAAGTACTACATAAGTTTTTTTTTCACTTTCCACTAAATTATGAAGACATAGCGTGTTGAGTGGAGGAACTTAGCGGCGCGCTTTGCCTCAACAGCAGAGCGAAAAAATGTTTCCTTAAGTGAAAATCGAACCCACAACCTGTCGCACTTTACAGCCACACGCATGTGCCGCTGCGCCGCGACTGACCTTAGTATATGTAATATAATATCGTTATCTTTAAATTTTATGTAATTAATTGGTTTTGCTATTAATATTATAGTACAACTACTTATATGTATCGAAATGCGTGCTATATAGCGATAGAAATGAAAAAGTCAAAATACAAAGTAAAGCCAATTACATTAAAACATTCGTATCGGGACAAAGGGCGGAGAACAATAGAGCCTGCAAGGAACCCGCGATATGTCTTTCAATGCTTTTAACTTCCCAGTGATGGCGGCGAGGGAAAAATGGTGACGGCCCGCGACAAATGCTTGGCGATAGAGCTGTAGCTGCGCTATTAAGTTATCGATGAAGAAAAACATTTTTCTACAAATACAATTTTTTTTTTAAGAATTACATTCATAGGTTTTCGAAAAAAATTAAGTATTTTAAAAAAAAATAATACACAATAAATAAATTATTATTAAAGTAATTTTACTAAAATAATATTTACTATTTTGAGACAATGTTATTTCAGATAAAAAGTATAGGTATAACTATTTTGTAAAATTGTTAATAGATCTTATTTATAATTTATTTGAAATCAAATCTATTTTTTTTTAAATTAGAATAACAACATGAAATTTTATCGACACGTACCGCAACCACACTATCAAAGTAAGACGTAACCAATGGGGTATTACGGGTTGGTTGCACCGCAAACTCATTTTATAAATCGTTCGTTCGTTCGCCCGGAACCACGCGTTAAGTCACCCTATCCGCCTAAAATACTCCCGTAAAAAAATATCGAAAAAAAAATCATATGAGAAAGCAAAAATTATAGCTTTAACATACTAATATGACTTATATATCTAACATGAAAAACAAATAAAATACAAAATCGGAAGTTTCAAATTTTTTTCATCTTTTCAACAGATACTTAGAAACACATCGTATTATTTCTTTTGTGTACGACGGTCGAACCACTCGGTTAATAGACAGTATCAAGCCAAAAGATCTTAAGTAAATCAAATAGCCCCATGAATGGGGAATGAACCCCGGCTTTTCACGGAGTTTTCTACAGATGACTATCACAATGGCCGGGGATCAAGGCAACTTATCTCCGAGGAGGCCAAAATGTTCCTTAACGCTTATTTAAGTTGCTTCAATTTCCTGTTATAAATACCGATAACTTTATTACATCAGCTATGTCGGAAATAAACGTTGAAAACGTATTTTTTTAATATATATTATGAATTAGAGTACAGTTTATAAATTTGAGATTATAAATATTTTATGGACTCATATAGGTCACATTTACTATAAGCGCAATAGGTTGTGGGTTCGATTTCCACACGTGGATATTAAATATTAAATATTTTCATGTCATCGCTCTGGTGTTGAGGCAAAGCGCGGCGTTGAGTTCCGCCACTCAACATGCAACGCTTCACGGTTGTCTTGACACTAAGTTCCTAGGTTCCCTCTGCCTATCCTGCTATGTGGGAGGTACAGCGTGAAGCTATGAAAGAAGTAAAAATTCATATAAAAGCTATAACGGACTACTCCCGTTTAAATAACTCGTTTGAGCGCTCTAGTCACTTCTGCATAAATATCACAGCAAGTTTGAATCCCATGACGGCAAAATTTTATATAAAAACTAGTGGACCCGAACGCGGCTACGCCCGCTTGAACTATACGAATATTTATTAAATATATTTATGAAATTATTTTCAGTTTTCAATAGAGAGATGCGTTGAGCAAGTTCATTTTGGGTGACGTTTTCTAACAACAAACTTTAGAAATCGTTGCTTAGCAACGGCGGTTATTATAAACATGGCGGAATAAATTGTTTGTCAAATTAATAAGTATTTTAATATATTGATATATATCGAAAATATTACAAATATGAGAAAAAAAAGTATCCTATGTTCATCCCGAGACCCTTAAGTATCTCTATATGAGTATTTTATCACAATTAACAGACAGACAGACAGACAGACAGACAGACAGAGTTACTTTCGAATTTATAATATAGGTATGGATGGATGGATTGTAAAATGTCATTTCGTTATGTTACCAAGATGTCATAAAATGTTAAGAGCACCGTTGTTGATTATTTTTGCAAATTCATCGCAATAAAAAAAACACAAGCACTCCAGAATGAATTTATCGAATCAAATTTACATTTTTATGGTTCCTTAGCACTCAATAAAAAACCGCAAACATAAAAGACCTTCAACTGGCTAAAATCTGTAAAAGCAAAGTGAAACCGTACGAAACCCCTTTTTGTTAGGCGAAACATTCACCGTTACTCGGCTTTGAAAAACAACAATGCCCCGCCATACGTATGTATGAGGATACGCAATATCCTTTAAAAGTACTGGTAGCTCAGACCTAAGAAACTTTTAGAGGTGGAATGTTGTGATGATTGTTCTGTTTTAATATTTAATATATATAAAAGAATTTAGTATAAAATATACACATAATATAGTACATATAGGCGAGGTCAATCGTGGCGCAGAGGCACGAGGTATGACTGTAAAATCGACAGGTTGGGGGTTCGATTCTCACTTGACAAAATGGAATTTTTAATATTTTCATTTCTTCGCTCTCGTGTCTAAAAGCAATACCTCTAGAATTCGGAGAAATAACTATAGTAACATTTAAAATGTTGTAGTTTCTAATATATATATTAGTACTAGTGGACCCAAACGCAACTACGCCCGCTTGAACTATACGAATATTTATTAAATATATTTATGAAATTATTTCAGTTTTCAATAGAGAGATGCGTTAAGCAAGCTCATTTAGGGTAACGCTTTCTAACAACAAACTTTGCAAATCGTTGCTTTATCGGTCGCATAGCGACGTTTGGCATGTTACATGGCAGAATAAATTGCATGTCAAATTAATAAGTATTTTAATATATTGGTATACGAGTATATCGACAATATTAGATATATGAGAAAAAAAAGTATCCTATGTTCATCCCAAGACCCTCAAGTATCTCTATATGAGTATTTTATCACAATTAAATTAGCGGTTTGGCCCTGACTGCGTAAAAGACAGACAGACAGACAGAGTAACTTTCGAATTTATAATATAGGTATGGAAGGTATGGATATACTTAGGTAAAATTTTAAAATTTGAAGCTTAACTCAATTAGCATACTAATATATCAATCTACACAAGATTTTCAGACACCGGTAAATGTTTGCACATTTCAAGATGAGATATTTAAAGAGTTATACGAATTCAAAGTAATTAATTTACATAAATCGTTTCCGTAGCCATTTGGCGTACTTTATCAAGTCTTCGCAGGGCCCCTCTGTGCGGGAGAGCCACGCTATTTTCGTGTTTCGAAACTGCAAATGGAAATTCATTTTAATAGTGAGCTGACGTTTAAATATGTAACATTTGCATACTCTAGGAGATGTGAGGCGTTAACGACAGGTTTAGATCAAATCCCATTCGAGGATATATATTTTTTTATTTTACATTTTATCACGAAGTGTAGACTGACTGATTAACTCTTAATAGATTCTATCTAATAGAAGCTCTCTATTTTCCGCCCGCCTTGGAGAGTCGAATTTTTTTGGCAAATGTTTCTAGAAATCGGCGGAAAGTAGCGTGGCGTGCCTTAAAATTAGGCTCCCTCTGCCTACTCAGCTATATGTGGACAAAAAGAAGTATTATATCATGTTCCAGTATGCAATTTACTACCCATATGCCAAAGCAATCTTGTTAGCTATAGTTGCTAGCAGGATATATCGTCAGAAGTAGACGCATTCGTCTGATCTTCAGGCTTCGCTTTGAGAGCGTCAGTTGAGGGGCTTACATGAAATAGACTCGATTGTGCCAGCGATATACTTATTTGTTTGCCATTGATCGTCTCGTACATTTGTAGGGTGCTATTGCGTGGCGAAATGTAATTTAGAGAGACGCGAACCACCATATTAAATTGTAGCTTATTTTATTTTTATTGGCTATTTTTGTTAAAGAAAAAATCTAACAAAATTAATAAATAAAATATAATAATATACGAAAACTATAGATTTTTTTTCAGCTTCACGCTGTATCCCGCATATGGAAGGGTTGGCAGAGGGAACCTTGAGTTACATATTCGTTGTTGTAATGCTTTTGTAATCAACGAACGACAATCCCGAGAAAATCGTCTTCTTACTGTAAGCGCGACGGTTGCGAGTTCGATTCCCACTTGATGGAGTAAAAAAACATTTCACTCAAGACAAAGCGCGATGTTAAGTTCCGCCACCAAAGCTATAAAAATGAATAATACTTAATATGAATACTTTCTACACTGGTAGTACGGGACGGGTACACGCACGATGCGTTGACAACAAAAGGGTTACGATTGCTTAATGGACAGTGAAGGCTGATATAGGAGTGATAAATCACCGCCGTGATTACCGAGCCATTATCTAAAATCCAATCTCGGGGGCGACAAGTTGCAGAAAGTTGATGACGTAATTAAGCTTGAAGGAACATGCTTCTTGCCTAAAAGGAAATTGGAGCCAAATATAGTTAAAACTTTTAATTTCGTTAGAGCTGCTAATAAAAATTGGAAGATGTGATGCTAAATACAAAGTTGTATTTAAAATAATTGTATTGTTTATACAAGAATTAAGACTGAGGAATAACTTCTGACTGTAAGCGAGGTCTTTGTGCGGTCTGTGCCAGTTGAGGGAATTTATTAATTTTATTTTCAAGTTTCAGATAAAACGCAACTTCGAATTTAGGAATAAGGTGTAGAGCGGAGTGTTTTGACCCTCGGTTCTGTCTTAATTCATATGCAAACATTGTATGGCAAAATAAGAGGTGTGTAGGTAGGTCGTTGTGGTACAGAGGCAAAGCATTGACTGTAAATACGATAACTGTGGTCATCCAACGTGACGGGGACGTGTGGTGTGGAAGTTTTCAATAAGAAAAATAACAATTTAGATTTTCTCAAGCTGATAATAAGACGAAGCGCGGCGTTGAGTTCGGCCTCCCAACACGAAATGACTCCAAAATTGGGTGATGCTCTTTGCACTAGATACCCTCTACCTATCCTGCCATATGCAGGATACACCCACAAACTAAAAATATTATATGTAAAACAACCCTACTATCCTGTACGCTCGTCATAAAATTTTAACGCCATTAAGAGAGACCCAGACTGTCACATTATCCCTATATTTTTCCTACTGTTTCAGGCTTTTAAGTTATTAGAACAGAGTTGATAATTCTTTCTTTTTTTGACTTATGTTTAAAAAAATATTTATAAAATATAATAAGCAATACTTGTTCTTAAATGATATCAAGCTATAAATTGTATATTCGTAAACTGTATTATTGTAAAACGTTTAGTTAGGTGGCAACGTCCCTCTGAATATTTTAGTAATAAAGTTAGAAGCACAATTGACATGCATTAGCGGTGTTTCCTGCGTTCGGCCCGCGACGTCCCCGTCGTATCGTCACCGTCCGGAAATTCAATGGAGTTTCGCCTTTCTACTCCCTATCGAATAGCGACACTTGACCCAAATAGCTGTGTTAAATATAAATACAATTACATGTATATTCTTAAGTAACGACACAGTTTCTATTATTTAGAACTTTATAAAAAAAATCTAAATCCAAATACGTATCTCAATGTAAAAATACTTGAAAAACAAAGAATTTAATCGAAAATTACTATAGTTAACGTCTAAATAAACTTTTTTTTTGTATCAGTAAGATAAAATGACCAACAAAAGTGGTGAAAGCATGAAACTGTGCACACCACC
>DWNA01002314.1:0-12065 GCA_018249835.1 Heliconius besckei
ATGCTATTGAAGCTATACAAGTAAAGTTTATTAAACACCTGAACTTTAAAATATATAGGAATTTTGGGACCTATGAGGAAAGCTGTAAACACTTTCATATTACTTCGCTAAGTGATCGTCGTGAATTGTTGGACTTGATGATAATTTATAACCTTCTGTCAGGCAGCATTGATTCACCCGAATTGCTGTCATGTCTAAATATCAACGTACCTATAAAAAGAACTAGAATAGCCTAGTGTAATCTATTTTATGTACCTACATCACATACTAAATACGCGGCTAACTCTTTTTTCTCTCGGGTACCATTATTATACAATAAAAAGTATTCTCATATTGATCTCTTCCATTTATCTGCAGATTATTTTAGAAACCAAATTAAACGGTTTCAATCTACCTAATTGCTTATATAGTTATACACACACATATACATACACACACACACACATACATACGCACACACATAGATACACACACCCACAACACACACACACACACAACACACACACACACAACACACACACAACACACACACACAACACACACACAACACACACACACAACACACACACACACACAACACACACACACAAACGGGGTATTTTAACTTATTATTTATTTTTTATTTTTTTTTATATATTATTACTCTTACTTTTTTACTTTGCATTGTTTTGTTTGTTATTTCTTTTTTTATTTTAATATTTAAATATGTATCTTTTTTTTTCTTCTAATAATATGTTTAAATGATGTGTAGCTCTGTACTGTACTTAGATAATACTTATAAGTAGAAAACTATAATTGGCTTTTTTTTGTATAAGTTTTTTTTAATAAGTAGTTATAAATATGCTGTTGTTTTCTGTAAAATAAATAAAAAATTAAAAAAAATTAAAAAATTACATATTTTAAAACCACTTAAAGTGTCCTTTCTTCTTACAACTTAGGACACTATATATGTAAGATCTGACTTGGCTAGTTTTCATATGACTTTACAATAGGACATTCATTTATGTCGATGTCTAAGATCTTACACATAAATATAGTAGTCATCGAGTTTAATGTTGACTATACAAAAATCCTTTTAGGTGTTATTACAGTATGAAGGAGACGTCCTTCATTCGAGTGAAGCTCAGTTACTCAGAATTATAAAAAAAATAAGTAACCAAGTAAGTGCCAAGTAAAACAAACAGGCTTAGTAATTAGAAATTGTAGTAAGGTTGTTGTAGCAGTAGTTTGACACCGACTTCAAAATTATAAAATCTTTGTAAAAAAATTTTTACTTTTTAGTTGTTGTTAGAAGTCGGTTTTTCTTTTTGTTAAAAAATAATTTATTTTATGATTTTAAGTGATGGGTAGATCTTAAAATAATGCTTCTTAAACGAGTGGTAATGGTGGTGGTAGTGGTTTTCAACGAGTGGTTGTGATTGTCCTTTGTAAAACTTCATTTAATTAGGTATTATTTTTGTGCAAAGTTACATTTTGGTATATTAACAAGAACATACATGAAAAGTATTCGGGCGAATTGGGAATCTCCCTTCTTTGAAGTTGGTTGAAAATGAGAACATCCTCTTTTTTGAGATTGGTTGAAAAGAAATGCAACCATCAGGAATCTCACTTCTGACATCAATTTAAAAAGTTTTTGCTTGTAACTATTACTAGTATAATCAATTTTTTACCAAAGAAAACAAACTTTCTCAATTTTCTCCGGATTCCATTAATCGGAATCTAACCAAACTTTCACCAAATTATCCTTGAAGTGTATCCTTTTAAATAATCATCAAAATCGGTTGGCGCGACATTGAGTTATTCGCTTATAAGTCGTGCACATGCCTAATGCAAATTTAAGATTTATGTGATTTTCTCATGGATACTATTGTCAGACATGGACCAAAAAAAAATGGGACACTCGGGAAGCTATACCATTCAAATAAAAAAATATCAAAATCGGTTCACCCAGTTAAAAGTTATGAGGTAACAAACATAAAAAAAATAAAATATAAATGTGGTGTCGTGGGACACCAGGTAGGAACGAAGTTCCTTCGGCTAATGTAGAATCGACACAAATTGCAAAAAAAGTCGTGCTCAATTTTATGTAGGTTTTAATAATAATAATACTTTATTGCACTAAAAACAAAGAAACAATACAGTAACAATATTTACAAAAAAAGACAATAAAAAAGTGCAATGGCGGGCATAAGGCCCGCCATTGCCATTTGCCGCTAGAAGCGCTTTCTTACAACCATTTATTTTAAAGAAAAAAAGATAACAGAAAGGTGTAAATAGTAATAATAAATATGATATTATTAAATATAAATAAGTTATCATATAAACATACATACAATGATAAAAACACAACACATACAAATACTTAAATATATACATACATGCATACATACTATATATATTTTGGTAGAGTAAAGTGATTGTAATTAAACAAACGAAACTAAAAAAAAGTAAATATTACCCTAAATTACGCACTATTTTTATATGTAAAAGTTATGTAGGTACATTAGTTTTGTACTTTTTACACAAAAATTGATTACGTAAATAGAAAAAGAAAAATAATTTTAAAATTAGATTACATAGATTTAGCTATCATTTAACACCCTAGCATTTCTTTTTCTAATATTTTCAACAGAAATTGCTCAGACTCATTCAAATTCAAATTCAAATTCAAAATATTCTTTATTCAAATAGGCAAATATTATAAGCACTTTTGAATCGTCGAATGAACATATGAACCAAAAGCTACCACCGGTTCGGAATGCATTATATGAATAGATTCATTATATGGATAGATTAACTAAAACAATTAATATTAAATTATGTTAATCGAAAATATTATGTATTACTAAAGTATTGAGATGATTACTATTCTTTTCAGATGTAATTAATTTTTAACAAATAATAATAAATAACGCAACAATATGTTTAGCATTCTGTTTCTATTTTTAATAAATTTCTTGATATCTTTAAATACATGTTATAATAGAGTGTAGCGTTATCAATAATTCATTCAATAATTCATTTTTTATCAACAGTTATTCCAATCGAGAGGATTCAAACTTCATTATTTCGCCAAGAATTGCAGCGCGATTCAGAATCTATTGAGTCTTCTATTAATGTGAAACTGATAAAACATACCGTTTTTATGTTAAATTTCTCTCAACATAATGTAATATTAATCGTAAACGATGTTTTGCTTTTTTTGATGTATTAAAATTAATAATATTCATTCCGACGTAATAAATGTTTAGCAAATAATAATGCAACAATATGTTGTACGCGTTATCAACATTTATTACAGTATGTCTATGTAGTCAATAGATATCGTTTCGTATATTTCTCCTTCCTGAAACATAAACTTGAAAACTTTGAGTAGGTACATAATTTTTTAATAGTGTACCCTTTACACACTGTTTAATTTTCTTTATATTTTATTCAGTAGTTTTTACTATGAACAAATTTGCTTAAAAATGTATATATTTTTTATCAACAGTCATGTAATTAAAACGATTACAAATTCTTTTCTTCCAGAGAATCTTGCCAGAGCGCCCTCTATTGTGCTAATAGTTAAACTGTCACCGTTCGATCATAGTTAAAACATACCGTTTTCTCAGTATAAATAATCAAAAACTATATTTTGCTAATGTTTTGAAATTAACAATATTTCTCCCGAAGATTAACAAATAATAACTAGTTGAAATATGTTTTATTCGTTATCAAGATTCGTTAGTACTTACTATTTGTTGTCAATAGATCTCCAATATTAACTTCTTGAAAACATTAAATACTTATATCTTTTGATAGAGTAAAGCTATTACAATGAAATAAACACTAAAACCTACTCTGATTTACTTATATTTTTAAACATAAAAGTTGATTAAATTTGTTGTGTACTATTTACGTGATACGTGATCACATAAACAGACAAACAGATAAACAGACAAACAGACAAAAATTCCAAAAATGCTGGAAATGGATTCTCTTAATTGTCCTTTAACACCCTAGCTATTTTTTTTTTTAATATTTTCAATGTACAGAAATGACTTTTCTACAGATTTATTATAAGTATAGAGTATAGACAAGAAAGTATTTAGGAAATTCAGTATTTATTTAAAATAAAAAAACAACAATAACACACAATCATACAAACAAATGATGAGAGAACGAAAAGAAAGAGGGAGAAAGAGAAAGGTATTATACACAACTCGTCTGTGTATGCGACTGTCGCGCCTGCGCACGTCTCATTTAATGGTTTTATTCCACGCATTTTTCTTACGGTTTTACTGTCACATTTTTTTCAGTTCGGTCCCGCAGCGAAATCCCTATCCCTTTCAAGCCTGCCGTAAGTAACTTCGTTCCAAAAAAAAAACAGTTGAATTGATAACCTCCTTTTCTTACGGATGTCGGTTAAAAATAAAATAAAAACACGTAAAGGCTAAAGCGGTCTTATTGCTTTAAGCAAGTGAAATATTTATTTACGTTTATATCACATTATGCCTTGAAAATTGAAACGGAATCTCTTGACAGTATGTTCCTTCTGTCTACCTGCAGTATGCGACCTCCAGTATGCGGGATGCCGCGTGAAACTAAAAATATGTCGAAGTATAGCCTCAGGTTCCGCCTTTGAACATTTGCATTGTTTTTAAAGGGAAGTAATAAAATCTGACAACATAACAGCACGTTCGCCTCCACTCGCTTCCTTGATGAGTATTACACCGCATCTATCGTATCGTATCTATTCACTATCTTATCTATCATAGCGTATGCGGTGGTTAGGATGGAGTATGGCATTCGGTTACACTACTGCTAGCTGTCTTGAAACCAGTGAGCCACTGTAGCCATATATGCGTGAAGAAGCGTGAAACAAAGGGTAAAAATTACTTTAGTCAGGTTTACTTTTAAAAGAAATGAAGCCGTAACGCCCGTACTTAATGTTTAGTAATTAAAAATGAACCACGTCGCGATAAAGTCCAGATAATATGAATAGAAGCCATAATATTAGAGCAGAAAATTCAAATCAAATTTATAGATGATAATAATAAAGTGAAATTTCGATAATTCGGTCTTCGCTGACCAAACTCGGTAATTGAGGGAATCAATTAAACCGTTTCATTAGAAACCAATTTCCTCTCTCAGTGGTCTGGAAATAAGAAACTCACGGAAAACAATTTGGAATTGCTGATTTTCTTTCATGGGAATACATTTTATTAAGAATTTTCTTTAATGGTATGTACCGTTGGAGTAGGTTCTAATGTCAAAATACTCCATTCTACGCTTTATATTTTATTTTTTTAATTTAAATAATATTTATAAGCAAAGCAGCGACTTACATACAAGTTAATATTTCTTCACCCTCTAATAGCCATACATACCCATCACACACCATACATCAGACAGTCACTGCCCCTGCCGGCGCCACAGTGCATAAAGACATACCATGTTTACTCCTTCGCTTAGATCATCGACAGTTAATGTTGTTAATGAAGTTGTGACGAGGCTGCTATGAGATGAATCTCAACACAATTGCCTATGAAGCTGTAGGCTACTGTTAGGTACTTAGGTAACCAGTGATATCACTGGTAGACGTTGACTAGAAATAGCACGTATCAAAACTTATTAAATTAAATTAAATATAAATATAACACAATAAAAAATAATTCATTAGATGTCAGTGCAGCCTTCTCATACTTATCGGGCTAGACCTTTCTCAGTAACCAAAATTCCTGTGGATATGATATTTGCCAACTTAGAAGACAGTTTAAATTCAACCACACTTGATAAAGGTATACAAATCCACACAATTACTGAGGGTCACGTATGTAAAGTCAGGTATTTTCAGTGGTGGAACTTGACATCAGAGCGATGATTAAAAGAAAATATTTTCATTCATTCGAACCCCCACCTAGATGCGTTCAGTCATGCAGTTGTGCCACTGCGCCACGACTGGCCTCTAGTTACATTCAAAATAAATTAAAAAAATACGATCCAAGTTTGAACTTGCTTGAATTTCTTCCATAGCGTCGATGTTAGATCACAAGAACTTTATTGAAGCACTACTCTTGTAGGTATGCTAAGAATTAATGAAAAGTTAGTTAGTAGTTTGTCATTGTGAAACGCAATCTTAGAATCGTTTTAAATTCATTATTTTTCAAATGTAGACAGCATAATTATATGGATCGTTTTATTTGTCTTCTATATCACGAAATCTCAGAAACTACATGTGCTAGGAATCTGAAATTTTGCATAGGAGTTACTTATAGGACGTAGGTGCTTGCTAAGACGGGAATTCGCAATATTCGACTTCTAAGGGGTTGTTTTTGGGGTCGAAAGTTTGTATGAAACTTCGTTACTACAAATGCTAGGAGTCTCAAATTTTGCAGAGACGTCACTAGGACGTAGTCATGGAGACAGAAATTATTAATAACATATTTCACGCGGGTGAAACCGCGAGCGGGCCGCTAGTATTTTATATTTTATCCTTATACTTGAATTTGGCCAATATAACACAGTAGTATTACTCTGTTTTATTTTATGTACGTACGCCGGCCCCCCCGCGGCTTCGCCCGCGTGCAGTACATGATTATTCATTTAATAAACAGAGTTGACTGACAAATGTGTTAATTTAATTTACTCGTTCAGAAACAGCCTTAAATGTTAAATTATTTATTTGGGTAAAGATTTATAATATTCTTTGTGAAATAACTGTAATGATTGCATATTACAAAAACTAACCAAATCGAATCGAAAAGAATTAATGGAACCAATGAATCGAGTATCAAATCGAAAATATTTAATTGAGTACCTCCTCCTTCTTTTGAAAGTTGGTTTAAAATACAGATTTATTATAAGTATAAGTAACTATAGATATAGCTATAGTTCATTCAAATGCAGTTCAGTTCGAGTGCAGTTCAGAAAAACACTTATAGTTCATACATTTTTTTTTCGTACCAACGCTTAAATATCTACAACACACTTATTAGCACAGCACTTATTATAACACTGATTATAATACTGCTAAATTACTTTTTTTCACTTCTGGAGTAAATTTCTTCATCCACTACGTTCAAGAATTTCTTGATCTGCCCCTTGAAAAGATATGGGACTTTTCAACGGGCAGCCTACCATCAGGTGGGTGATCACACAGAGGTGGAGAGTGTAATACTGCTTTCGATGTCCTATATATAACTATAATTGTTTTGTACCAAAAGTAATATGATACTAAACAATTAGTATCCATGAAATATGAAAACATACGAGGGTGAACGAGCTGGTCATAAGCTATCGTTCCCAAACGTCTATTTTATAGGCAATAAAGGGGATATAGTCACGTCGTGCTTAAGCGTCTGTAATCGTAACAGTATGGATGTTTTCTAATAAATCAGAACATAAGAGTAAACGGTATCATGGGCCAGCTGAGATGGAAGTGCCCTTAAGATTTACCGTGGATGTAAAGCACAGTGAGGAAAATTTATTTTAATTTATATACCTATAAGTCCTTCGCGGAAATTATGTAGTTAACTTTTAACAGGTGAAACATTTACAAGGAAGGGTTTCTTGAGGTAATAAGGTAAAATGCGGTATTAAGTTCTGCCAACATGCAGTGCCTCCAGAATTCGGCGAAAATGGGGAACGGAAGTGTCATAATGGGAACGGTTCAAAACGGTTCAACTCAACACTAGGTTCAATATTCCCTCTGCCATATGGATATGTGCAGTTTACAGTGTGAAGGTAAAAAGGGATCTCTTTCCTCCCTAAGAAAACGAAAACAAAACTTATAACTACAAATACGTTGTAGGAAAATTATATGCTTGAAGTGATATAATATAAATTAAAAGCCAATTGACATCTATGGGCGCCGTTACGACAGTGTGTATATAAATTAAGGGAAGAAAAAAAATAAAGTGTTATAAAAATATATTTCTATTATTCCTTGGTAGCACCCAATTAGTAGTAGTTAAGTAGCTTACTCAATAATGGTAGAATTCAGATCACACACAGAAAACTACTAAAGTAAGAGAAAACAAAAGCCTCGCAGGATGCACGACCATCTCATTTAAATGTAATTCGACGTCGCCGTGTCCAAGTATCTTTGGATACTTGGAACTTATACTTTAAGGCGAGGGTAGTTTTTCTACGATACAGACATTATGTTTCAGCGATGCGATTATTATTTCACGACGTCAACTTTTTGCTATTTCATTTTACTGGATGGAACAAAAATATATTTTAATTGCTTAAAATAAATATATTTTTGTTTGTATAGTAAGAGTTTTAGCTCACCCTCAAACAATTGATATTATAAACTAAAAAATAATTATTAATCGCCCCGTCAGTTTTATAAAAGAAAAGTCTGGGAAAATTTTCTAATTTACATTTTACAAGTGTTTTTTTAAAAACTCTCATATTATTTATTCATAACTGTCATCTAGCCAATTACTGGCGACGTCGGGTAACCTTTTTCGAAGCCCGAAACTTTGTCGTGGAACGAACCTTGGCCATGGACGAACCCGTCTAAGCAAATTAGGAAGTTTTGATAAACTACCTAGGACGACCTTGTTTGTTGTCTGTCTACAAACAGTTTGTCTACAAACTGTGGGCAAATGAGGGGAGATTGATATAGGTAGAAAAATCGGACAGGCCTCGAGCTTTTCCTAACATCCAAGCTTAGCTTAGCCAGAGCCCTTTCATCTGACACCTCACGTGAACTAGCGGTTTAATACTAAACTAGCTGACCCGGCGATCTTCGTACCGCCTAACAGATATTCTTTATTTTTTGTTTTTTAGTACTTATTCTGCTATTCGGTACACCGGGTCAGCTATTATATAATAATAATAATACTTAATTGCAGTAAAAAACTAAGAAACAATACAGTAACAATATTTACAAAAGTGCACTGGCGGGCCTTTTCACTAAAAGCGCTTTCCTACAGGCAACCATTTGAAAGAACTTATAATAAATATGATTTTATTAAATATAAATAAGTTATTACCATATAAACTTACATACACTGATAAAAATGACATGCTGGAGGATTCTAGCATTCATTGCTATGCAGATGATAGCATGGTGGACGCTGTTTACACCGGGCGCGCAAGTCTTTCTCGGGAAAACGCTGAATAGTGCCGAAATAAACTTGTGTCCTCTGTTGAGGCATCCCTCGAGAATGTCTCCTCGTGGGGTGAAAAGAACCCCCTGAAGACACAGGTTTGCGCGTTAACCACAAAAAAAAACCATTTATCGTATCGCCAGTCTTTCAGAACACTCCCCTTACAGCCGCGCCCAGTATCAGCATATTGGGCCTTAATGTTTCGAGTGACTGCCAGTATCGCGATCATCTGGAAAGCAAGGCCAAGTTGGCCTCGAAGAAACTGGGGGTCATCAATAGAGCGACACGGTACTTCACGCCAAAACACCGATTGGCCCTATATAGGGCCCAGGTTTGGCCTCATATGGATCAGTTCTCATCTCTGGGCTGGTGCACCCCAGTATCAGCTTGACCCATTTGATCGCATACAACGTAGAGCCGTTCGAATCATTAAGGACCCAATGAGCTGTGAAAGGCTTGACACTTTGGGTCTGCGTGGAGACGTCTCCTCGCTGTGCGTTCTCTATCGCATTTATCATGGTGAGTGTTCTGAGGAACTGTTCGACCTGTTACCTGCCGCCGAATTTTCCAACCGCACAGAACGTCACAAACTTAAATACCATCCACACCACCTGGATACGTGGCATTCCACTACTGTGCGGTTTTGTAGAAATTTCCTTCCACTCGCCACCGAACTGTGGAATGGTCTACCCGCGGCAGTGTTTCCAGGTCGGTACGGTACCTTCAAAAAGCGCGTCTATCTCCACCTCAAAGGCCGGCAACGCACCTGTAGCCCCTCTGGTGCTGCAAGGGGTCGTGGGCGGCAGTGATCATCATCAGGTGACCCGAACGCTCGTTTGCCTTGTCCTTTTTCCATAAAAAAAAACAATATACATACAAATACATATATACATACATGCATACATACTATATATATTTTGGTAGAGTAAAGTGATTTCAATTAAACAAACTAAACTAAAAAAAGTATATATTACCCTAAATTACGCACTATTTTTATGTGTAAAAATTATGTAGGTACATTAGTTTTGTACTTTTTACACAATGATTGATTATGTAAATAGAAAAACAGATAATAATTTTAAAATAATTTTAAAATCGCCCAGGCATTTCTTTTTCTAATATTTTCAACAGAAATTGCTCCTCTACAAATACATTATATGGGTTGATTAACTAAAACACTTAGCGTTCAATTATGTTAATCGAAAATATTATGTATACTAAATTATTTGAGATGATTACTATTATTTTCTGATGTAATTAATTTTTAACAAATAATAATTAATCATTCATCATTCATATAGTTCAGATCATAGTTAAAACATACCGTTTTCTCAGTATAAATAATCAAAAACTATATTTTGCTACCCTTTACAGACTATTTAATTTTATTTATATTTTTATCAACAGTCATGTAATCCAAACGTTTCCAAATTAATTTTTTAAGAGCATCTTGCCAGACCGCCATCTATTGTGCTAATAGTTAAACTGTCACCGTTCGATCATAGTTAAAACATACCGTTTTCTTAGTATAAATAATCAAAAACTATATTTTGCTAAAGTTTTAAAATTAATAATATTTCTCCCGAAGAAATTAATGCTTAACAAATAATAACTTGTTGAGATATGTTTTATTCGTTATCAAGATTCGATAGTACTTACTTTCATTTGTACATTTGTTGCCACTAGATAGCGTTACATGTACCTATTTTTACTATCTCAAATATTAACTTCTTGAAAACATTAAATACTTATATCTTTTGATAGAGTGAAGTGATTACAATGAAATAAAAACTACTCTGATTTATTTGTAATTTTTGTATATAAAAGTTGCATAAATTTGTTGTGTACATTTTACGTGATACGTGATCACATAAACAGACAAACAGACAAAAATTCCAAAAATGCTGGAAATGGATTCTGTTAATGGTCCTTTAACACCCTAGCTAAATTTTTTTTAATATTTTCAATGAACAGAAATGACTTTTCTACAGATTTATTATAAGTATAGATTTTACCCCCTTTTAAAGCTATTATTTTTTAAAAAATTATCACAAATGCAAATTAACGACATAAACGGTAATACCCTCTCCTTTTTTAAGTTACAAAAATATTTTTTTATAGGAAATCGTAAATTTAATTAGTTGAAAACGTAAATTTAATTAGTCTCCTATAGCCAAAGTACATCAGGTACTGTATATAGATAGGGTTGGTTGGTTATGGTATTATAGGTGTTGTTTAATTATTAGTTATGGATATTAGAAGACCGCATGTCACAATGTAACTTTAAGTATTACCTACAGTACGAAAAAAATATAATACTAAAAACGTATTGTATACCACACTACCATTAATTAAACAGGAGCTGAAAAATAATCTACTTCTCCTTAACTAGAGACTCATTAGCTAATTTAAAAGGACATTGTATTATAATAGGCCGCGTTTTTAAATTAAACCTTACTGTGTAGTATTAACGTAGAATTTTGTTTAACAAATGGAGGTGTCACTAAAGGAAGTAATTCATCATTTCGAGTGCAGCGGCCACCTATACAAGAAGCGGTAATAACGCGAATGTCCTCAGCTGTTGTTAGATAAACGATCCTTATGTAATGTGTTTTTGTTACTTTTACTTTTATAACCGGAGGAATTAAATAAATATTTCGCTCCCTCGAGTGGGGATCGAACCCACAATTGTCACGTTACAGTCACACTCTTGTGCATATTGTATTAAATAGTTAACAGTCGTCTAGACAATAGTTACAAGCGTATTAAAAATATATTACCATTTTTCCGATGTATTTACGGTTTAAGACATTCATTTGAGAAATCAAACGAAAAAATACAAAATATTAAAGTATATAACTTTAATCGAATAAGCGCACATAGTAATGCAATAAAAATTACAATAATCTAATTATAGTCTCTGATAGTACAAAGCGAATACCTAAGTATGAATATTAT
>DWNA01002315.1:0-12065 GCA_018249835.1 Heliconius besckei
CGGCACCCATTAATATCTCCCATCTCATGTATCTTAAATATTACTAGCTCCTCTAGAAAATAGATTTAAGATCTTTATTCTAAATGGATGACTATAGTATAATTTTTCATAACTATGAATGCCTAAGTATAAAATGAATGTATGTAATTAATACGCATGGTTGTTAATACAACAACATAACCTATAATTTCAGTATTTATGTTTGCTTATTTCTCGGATTTCAAATCGGAATCATGAAAGAAACTTGTGAGATGATGATAATTTATCAGAATCACGCTTTTTTCCGCAATGCAATCCAGCAATGACCTAAGTGTTAAGACTCCCCGTTTCTCAATTAGGCCTTTTTAAGATATTGCGTTTACAATGGCGGAACTGAACGCCGCGCTTTTTATGCAACGACAAGATCTAGAATTATATGAAAATAACACATTTTAGAAATAGTAACACTATACCCATTTAAAAGCTAATAAAAACTTAAATGTGCCGAGTTTAACAATATTGGGCGGCTTAAAATTAAATCGTAAGCGATACCACCGTTGTATAAGTTAATTGCATTACAAGTGTCGGTCGGTGGCTCAACAAAAGCCCTATTAACTTTCGGAAAATGAGTGAGGAGCTTTCGCACTCATCGAACGGGTCGCTATTGTGCGGCGTTCAAGCGGGAAATATAGCCGCCACCGCCAGACCTTGGGGCGGCTCCTCAGACCACGACCAGGAGATCTCTTATCTCGTATTCGTTGATTGTACGTGAGGCCCCGCAACAACATTATTAACTTCCACCATGCTCTTTTGTATGCCATTCAATGTATGGCTTAACTCTTTCATTGTTTGCTTTCATTGAATACCGATTCATAGATTTGTTTAAAACTACGTTTGCGTTACTGGTTCAATTGTAAATGGAATTATGAATTAGTAGTGAAGCTTAAACTTATTTCAATTTTCAAATAGTATTCTGTATGTACGGTGTTTTTAAAACGAACATGTTTGACAAAATTCTACTTTTTTAGTTTTATATGACTCTTTCTATTTAAATTTTTTTTCCAGGTTCATACTGTTTCCCGTATATAGCAGGATGGGCACAGGGAGTATAGTGTAACGCTCCGCTCCTCATTTTCCGCCGAATTCTGGAAGCATTGCGTGGCGGAACTCAACACCGTGCCTCCACACCAGAGCGAAGAAACGAAAATATTAAATATTTAATTCCTCGAGTGGGAATCGACCCAACAACCTGTCGCGAGGCACACGCCAAGACTGGCTTCTTACTTAAAGTACATGCAACATAATAATATAATGATTTCATTGTTTTAATTCCGTTATACAGTGGATTGCCAGATTGTATTACAGACGCTGTAGCGCTCCGAACATGCATACATAATTCGTAGCGCGTACACCAAAGGCAAACATTGCTTTATTGAAAGGCTAAACTGCATAGTAAATGTGTATAAGTTTCGCTTTTGTTCCGAATTAACTACATTGTATCATAAGCACTTAACCTGGAATTAAATTCTTTAAGCTCGTCTATACCGCATAAATTGTTTTTTTTAAGTACGAAGATGAAGTTCTTATTTCTTCAGCTTCACGCTCACGCATCTTGCAGAGTGGGCAGATGGAACTCTCCGCTCCACACTTTCCCCCGAATTCAGGAGGCTTTGCGTGCTAAGTTGCAGAACTAAACGCCGCGCTTTAAAGTATTGTCAACAAAACATTAATAATAATGACTGGAGGACTGGAACAAAGACTGGAGGTACCCTACATTAGATACGATCCCAAAGCCAGGCCTTTAATCTAAGACCCAAATAAAATAGATTATGAAAAGGAATTATTATTTGACTTATTTCGTAAATTATCGTATATGAAAATTAAGTATTATGTTACACATATTTCTATAAGTTCAGAAAAGTTATTAATGTTGCATATACATAGAGGACACATCTAGTATAATCAGAGGTTAGTTATGGTTTGGGAAGACAAGCAGATGATGTGAGGGAAACATCGCTCCCGGCTATGGGAAGCACGCCCTGACGCCTGATATCCCTCACTTGATATATGCCGAACCACACTCGCTCTCACTTATTACAAGTATCTTATTTGTTTTTTTTATCTCATCTTGATTTAATTATTCTAGCTATGGAAACTTTTATAAAAATATTAGGTATTATGTAGTTACGAAATTTGGTAGATAATTAAGAAGTTATCTATTGTAAATTGAAAGACGACAAGAAAATTTTACTTTTATCACAATATTTTCACCATACATCTTACATTTTCCGGTACACTCTTAGAGAAGTTTCATATCAAAATCCGATAATATTTTGAAATACAAAATACGAGTAGGTATATCCGAAAGAACTTTGAGTCTGCAACTAATACACACATCTCAAATGTCTTATTTTAATTTCAGGTTGTGTTTCGTACCTATATAGCAGGGTAGGCAGAGAGAAACCCTGATTTTTTAAATTTTATTTAGAGACACTGCATGCACTATGGTGGAACTCAATGCCCTCTTTGCCTTGTTACAAGAGCTATAAAAATGAATATCACCACCACCATATTCATCACATTCACGAATCATCTTCTGCATATCGCATAAAAGTACACGGTGATGCGGTCGAACAAAATTAATCATATTTTCATCCTACATAATGTTATCTATATCTTCCATAGATAAAGCTTAAATAATTATAATAATATTATACGTAATTTGGATAGGTACTTAAGTGATTTATTTAATAGATGAAGCTATAGAGAAGCAAAATGAGCATCGTGTGAACCTGAGCGCTGTGTGGCGCGCTGTGGCGAGCCGAACCCGAACTTATTGTAATAATGTTGTTAGAGCAAACACCGCCCCCCTACCCCCCGTCCGCCGCTCTGCGCCTTGTTTGAGATTACAATTACGGTTTTAGCAAACTGATTTATTAATGGACCGCCTGATCCGACTCTGATACTTTAATGTCGATTTAATTTACATTCGCTGTTGATTTTTTATTTTCTGATTAGTTCTAAAGTTTAAACGTTATACTGACCATGTATTTAATATTATATTTCCTTTATTAATATAATTTTAATGTAATACCAATTATATTAGAAAAATGTATTAGCATATTCGTATAAAGCTTAATAATAAATATTCACTGTTAAGCCGTTTCTAAGCTCTCACACCTGTCAAACTCTGAGTCCCCATTAGCTGTGAAATGCATTAGTCAGTATTAAAGATGCCATCCGCGAATATAATTCCACAAAGGGCACTTCAAATCACACCCATCTCTTCAGTTAATGTCAAAACATTACTCCTCTTCGCGGCCGGAGGCTGAAAAATAACCCCCAGTGTCTGTCACTTCGTATCAATTACCGCGCGCAAACATCCGTGCCAGCGCCTCGCCGCTGCCGTAAAGACCTATCTACACACAATGCGCCGACCGAATCGAAATTCAATTGTCAAAAGATTGCTTTAATAGTACCCAAATTTTAACGTAAATCAAAAAAGTATTCTATCCCTGTTATTTTGAAGTAAAATAAGACTTATATTGGAATGTATAAATGTGATATTCGACAAGCCCGCGCACTAGGCGACCCCGGAGGGTCGTTCAACAAACATCGCGCTCCCCTAAACGTTATACTTTGAAAACAATAATTTGTATTGCGTATCGAACGCGTCTATAAATAATAGAGTGATACTTCACTTACAGCCAAGCTCGTGAACGAATGTTGTTTCAATTATGAATTTAATACTTACCCGAACAATTATAGTGATATACATTAAAATAATTCATACTTAAATTGAAATGTTATTTATATACTCAATAAAATTTATTTTCTATTTATCTTTCATTTTTTTACTTAACTAACTGGAATATAGATACTAATAATAAGCA
The DNA here is from genome assembly GCA_018249835.1 of Heliconius besckei. NCBI lineage: Eukaryota > Metazoa > Arthropoda > Insecta > Lepidoptera > Nymphalidae > Heliconius > Heliconius besckei. The sequence continues at coordinate 3,873 of DWNA01002315.1, forward strand.
ATCTTCGTATACTTAACCGACTTCTTTCTTCAAAAAGAAGGAGGTTCTATATTCGTTGACTATTTTTTTTTTATTAATTCACGGAGTAATAGTATGATAGGCATTATGTATCTGTATACATAATATACACGTACCTATATCGTAATGAAATGTCTCTTTTATTACAGTTATACTTATGTGTTAGCAGTATGCCACCGTGCTCTAGTAGGTACTTTTTTCCAGGATGGTAAAATTATTTCATTCCTCTAAAGATTATATTCATCCAGTAAGGAAGTAATATGTTTTATTATTGTTATGATTTTTACATACCGAATTTAAACGAAAACTGATTTGCGAAGCAAAAGATTCGTTCTTTTAACTTCTTGAGCACCTAGCTAATGTGGTAGGTACCACAAATCCTTCTCTGTTCAGCCATTTTCAACCTCAATATATAATATGACATTTAAAATTAATTCTCTATCGTATCTATATAAATTTTAAAGAAAAAGAACATGTAAATATTAAACCAGTAAACATACAATACAATTGCAAGGAGCGCGTAAATCTACAGATAAAATAATAATTTGTTGCATGGAATAGCTCCTTTTTCTTATCAAACAATATCTTGACACTTTCTCCGCTTCCCGCCAGAATTTAAGTAATTTGATGTGAACTTAGTACGCATTATACGTACAGTTAGAATGGGTATTAAAAAAATCTATATTTTACATGAATAACTTATATCCATAAAATATATTGCATTAAAACAAGTGACTTCTAATATATCTCATAAGGGTTTGCTGTTAAAACAAATGTTAATTTAACTGAAATGCCAAAAGGCTACAAAGCAAAACGAGGCTCTTTTTTCTTTGAATGTTGGTTGGCATAACTTATAACTAATAACGGATGTATCGATATAGTTCCACGACTATCATATCTAAATGTATTGAAGACAATTGAAAGATACGCGTTGTGTACGTTTCGTTTGACAATCAGCAAAAGGGCAACAAGCGTGAAATGAAACGGGACAGAACTCTTTGATCAACGTCAACGAATCGTTGCTCGGTTCATAAAAGCGTTATTGCTTTCAGTCGACGGAAGCAAAAGACAAAATGGCGCCGCTTTATTACTTAGTAACACATTGCGAGCGTATCTCTTTTATTATAGCTACCTATTACGAGATAAGTCCTGCCGGTTCCGGGGGAGGCTGCATGCGACTAGGAAGCGCCGCCGGTCGCTCGCCGCTGGGCGGAGCGACACGCCCACTTTTTCTTGTTCATTGCTGTCTGGGAAATGCTTTGTCATTTTGCTATGCTTATGCTCTCCCGTTCGTTTCTTTTATACTGTTAAATTGAACTCCATGTGCCATTGTTTTTTGAAATTATTTTTCCTATCCTTTGATATAAGAAAGGATAAAATTTGACATAAGAATTTGATAAATTGAGACGTTTACAATTTTTTTTTACCTACCCTAAAAACCTAGTTCAAAGTAGATGGAGAAGAAAACATATTACATTATAATAGCCAAAAATGTTTGTAGGTACATCTAATTGATAGAGGGGAAAAAATCGCAAAATTAAATCCATTCGAATTGCCTAATTCTTAATTATTATTAATGAATACCTAAGTAAGTTCCTACACAGATATAATTGAAAGTTAAAACATTTATAATTCGGCTAGCTTTCTATTTTACTCGATATATCGTTACAAACGTATGTGATCTTATTATGATTTCATTAAGTGAAAACTCTGCAGCTCGAGTCAGATAAGTATAAGCTTTGGATTTAATAAGACAGCACTCGCGGTAAAGATCAACACTGCGTCTCTGACTACGTGGAGCCCGGAGCGCCCGGAGCGGCAGAGCGCGGCTCGCGCCTCACTGAGATTACACATCTCTTTAATAATTAATTGTGTAAAGAGTTGAGTCGCGTTGGCAGTGTCAAACAAAGAAATGGCACCCCTCATTGTCTTTTGGTTTGCCGAGAGCGATTCATCATATTAAACAATCAACGAAAAGTAACCAAATAATCTTGTTACTTGTTTATTTTATGTAAATTGGAGTCCCAGACTTGTATTTAATTAACTGTCTTATCATTTATGTATATTTCATCAGTTACATTAATTTATATACCTTATATTCGAAAGCAATTCTAAGTTAAGTACTTATATAAACTTTACGGTATCATTTAGTACACATACCTATTTATATATTTTTAATCTTTTACTTTAATACTATCCGCTTTTTATCCGAATATTAAAATAAATAGGTATAGGTAATATGTGGATAAACAATGGAAAAACATCATTATTTTCAGATACAACCAAAAACTCGATTTTCAGTAAGTGTTGCCATGCCTAAACAAAAGCTCTTTAATAATGCAATTTCCAATTGCGGCTGTACAAATAGCGGGGAAACAAAGCCACATATATACGAGTATGTAACTACATATGAATACCCGACAAAACACTCTTTTTACAAATACACGTACCTACGTGATATTTGCAACTGTTGTGGAAAAGAAAATCTCATTCAATATACTTACGTATATTTTATGTATTACGTAAGTATATTTTACACGTTCTACTTAGTTTTGGCATTGTACCCACATACTTAATGTTAATTTAACATTAAAATCTAAAAAGCTTTACTTAATATTGCCCGCAAAATAGCTTTCTTATATTTTGAAGGAAGTTAGTAAATAATCTACGCCAGTCTAATTATGACTGTTATTATATAAATAAGTCCTATATATGATAAAGTATATATGCATATAGAGTAATGACATTAGTAATTGACATTTTCAGGAAATAATCATAGATATAAAAAGAATATATAAATATGAAAAAAATAATTATGACAAAAATAATGAAATACATTTTAAGTTACAATATAGGTATAATTGTCAGTGACTTAAAAATATGAAATTAGAATTTATAATAACATATGAAATTATAATTTGTTGAATTAACCAAAAATAGAGAAAATATCCAGTTATCGACTTCGACCAACTATCCATGGAAGTTTAGTCGAAGTTAAAGGTTATCAACATCAAAGCCTTAAGTAATCGACTATGATAGAACAGAATGTATGGGTGCCGAATACAAGTTATTTTGTAATAAAACAATTTAATAGTATTTGTTGCTGATTTAAAATGAAAAAAAAAAATTATTATTCAATCGGTGTTAACAATATATTAGAAGTATCTATGTCAAAAAAGATTTTGTAGCTTTTTCTAGTTTCTTAGCTTTTACCATTCTAGAGAGTAGTTTTTTCTTAAAAATGTAGAATCATTGGCAAAAAAAGTAATATAATTATATTATATCTATATGTAGATTAAAATATTGTTATTGATATCTGTCGATAAATTAAGGACAACAGTATGTTCCAGTATGAACCAGTTATTGATATTCCTTATTTTGATCAAAACAATATACCTAACTTTGAATAATTTCATAACAAAATTTGTTAAAGAAAATCATAGCAATTCATAAAATAAATCTAAAAAAAATGTTGTCACGGTAAAGAATAAGAATTTACACATTGCGCCTAATCTCTTAACATTTATCTTAAGAATTGCGGATATTTTCATTATGTACGTCTCTAACTTTCAATTCGCCAACTTTAAAAAAAATGGCGGGAAAACGTATTCTGTTAAATGTCATTAAGATGTATATTCAGCGTTGCCAGATGTTCCTATATTGGCAGGACGTCTCGATTTTTCACCCAAAAATAAACGTCCCGATTGGGACAGAGCTTTTCAAGCCCGCTTTTCAAGAATTATTCTACGGACTGTGAGAAACCTCTTTTATTACTTTAAGATTTTTATTAGTTACTAATAATGTAACACAGAAATACAAATAAGTATATTCGTAAGTTACATATAATTATTTTCAAGGCTTAAAATATATCTTATATAAATAATAGTAACAAATTGTCAAAAAATAAATAGGTACGAGGAGTAAGAAGTGTTCATAATTTATATTTATCACCACAATATTTTTTTTATTAATATTAAAGTCCAAATAATATGAATTTATAAAAGTAATAATAAAATTATAACAATAAATGGACACGACAAAATAATATTAAACTGGCATTAGGATAAGCTTTTTAATTAGTAAATTAAAGAATTTTCGTAACAAGAAATTTAAGGGCTTCGCAAAAGAATATCTTTTATCGATTACACAAGTCACGAGCCACGTAAATCGGAAAAACACCGTTATCCAGAGAGGAAAGCCTTAAAAGTGACCCTCATTAGCCTCATTGTTGTACTTTTATCGTCCCCGGCACCCTCGTCTCGGGCGAGCATAAATAAATCAAATTTAATTAACTCAGATTAATTTTCGCGGCGCCGGCTCACCCACCGAACGTTCCTTTTTATTCGCCCCGAGGTAAAATTTCCAGATCTCCGCTCGACTCGCTGTGATTTTTTATGGATTCTTTAATAAAAAGTTTACACTTATTAGTGTACTTCACTTGTCACTCTTACAACTCGACACGAGGCCGTACAAATGCATTTAAATTAATTTTATTATTAGTGATCTTTTGACTCTGATCTTTGACGTTTGACAAACACCGTCAATAGATTGACGATAAACGTTAAGTATATAAGTATGTCAGGCTATATAATAAATTATGTACGAAAAATATAATAAATATTTTGTAATTATTCAGATTAGCAGAAATAAAAAATATAGAAAAGTAGGGACTGGAGTTGAATTGATTAATTATTAACGGTATTTTAAAAATTGAAATTATAATTAAAGTTTTATATTTTGCGTAACGTTAGAAAAAATGCGGCCATGTAAACATGTGACGAATCGCTGTCTGGGTGGCGAAGGCAGGTTAGAGTGGATAGTACACACTCACCAACACCGGTAGCCTGCAAACATCTCGTGCTAACAGCCTGTAGCCGAATTCTGACCGGCCAGTTAGACTAGACAAATAATGGTATTACAGTTTACTTAAGACACAAGAGCCAAGTGTTCGGTGCTTCCAAACTATCTCTAAATGCGACTAAATTAATCAAAGCTACATATATCTATATTGTTTTTTTTTCAAGTGGGGAACGGAGTGTCTTAACACTAGCTTGCCTCTGTCTACCCCGCTTTGTGCGGGATACAGCGTGAAGCTGAACAAATTTTACTATAATAATTAATTTTAACATTAAACGTATATGTGTAATATAAAAAAATAAAATGTGTTTTTTTTTAATTATATCAATTGCACCGGTATCAGTAGGTATAACAAAAAAAATGTATTTAATAAGTATGTTTGAAGTTAATGTTGTTTAAAACTTTTCATTCTACTAATAAGTAGAATAAAACATTAAGATTACAACTAAAAGAGGACACTAAACAGGGTTTATTTTTTTTAAGAAGGCCACCCACATAATGTTAGCACACAAAGTGTCACGTCAGCTCTATTGACTAGAAGACCCCTTTACCTCTCTAAACTTTCCGCCTTGCCAATGTAATCTTATAGTCACTAAAAAACATTATCGAAACTGTACTTAGTAGGTAAATGTTTTTTATATATGTATGCCACCTTGCAGTATTTGTGCTTTTATTAAAAGCTTAAAATTTCGACGCCAGTCGTAGCGCAGGGGCACATGGGTGTGATTGTAAACGCGACTGGTTATGGGTTCGATCCCCAATCTAAGAAATGAAACATTTATTTAAATTTATAATTTCATTTCTCAACTCCGGTGTCAAGGCAAAGCGCGTCGTTGAGTTCGGGCAGTCAACACGCAATGCTTTCTGAATTCGGCGGTAAGTGGGGAACGGAGTGTCTTAACACTAGATTCCCTCTGATGTGTGCGGGATACAGCGTAAAGATGATTTTAAACTTTTAAAGATCTTGAAGTGGAATAGAACCTACCATTCATTTTGCATAATTCCTATACTTTGTTAGAGAGTAAGTTCCTAATATACTAATTCGGACCAAGATGTAAATTAATACATTAGTACATTACATACATTGCCGGTGGAATAACAGTTACTTTATATTATACAAACCAAAATAAATTAAATTCCTAATTTACACGTATTACCTCGTAAAGTATTCTATAGATTGCCGAGGTATTGTATAAAATACCGAAATTAAACGGACTGTCGGTAACTTATGTATCGATTGATTATTAAAATTAAATAATAAGTATTTTTTTCACTTTCTAACTAATAAGAGATCATCTAATCGCGTTTAATTACGAAATCCCCTAGCATTTGCCCAGTAGTGCTTTGCCTGAGAAAAGGCAATGGTGGGTTAAGATCTCAATCCAAACATAATCTTTACATATTTAATCAATTTACGTAATAACTAGACTAAGATTCAAAGTTTTAAATAAGTCGCATAAAATTAAATTTTACTTTTACACAACATTTAAGCACCACTACTACTAGAGTCTCTACTCTAGAAAGTTATAAATTTAGTTATTAAGAACTTCCAAAGCTCAGAAAAATTGGATGAAATCGTAATTCCTATTCAGACAAAATTTCAATCTTTCCCTCTTAAGGCTCCTCAGGAGAGAAATTTCGGAAAAGCCATAATTATCTGACATATCAAGTGATGACTGAGTTTTTGTTTTAAACTGACTTTAAAAATTAAAATGACGTCAATGTAGATAGCGTGTATCTGTAATCGTCACCTTTTCCTGAAATACAAAAAACGAGTGTCCTAACTCTAGTTTATCTCAGCCTACTATCTCAGCATGTGGAATAAAGCACGAAGCAGAAAAGAAATACTTGTAAGTTACATACCTCAACTCGTTCCTCCTTCAAGTCAACCCGCAGTGCAAGCTGCTCTCTAAGTACAACATCAGGATAGTGTGTTTTATCGAAAGTACTTTCTAGTTGTTCTAACTGTTCTTCAGTGAAGATCGTGCGGTGACGCCGTTTACGTTTAGGCGGCGGCCCCGAGAGCCCCGCCAGCGCCGCCGCCGCGTACCCACCATATAGACCAGCGTAAGTTCCAGCCTGCGTCACGGCACTTGAAACGCCTGTCGAAATAAATCATTTCATTTGCAAATGTTATATTAAATACCTAGGTACAGTACAAGAAGACATAAATTAACCTTTAAGTAAATATATATAATATATCTAAAAGTGTAAAAACAATAAGTTGGTAAGATTGTTGAAACTCCTTATGGGTGTTAAATAATAAATTGTGTAAGGATGGTGCGAATAAAGCTGGTGTAATAGATATGCTTATTAAAATCTATTAACACCAGAAATATTTTCATTAACATTTATGTCAATGAAATAGGTAAATGTGTCAATCAATGTGTAATTATAAATTTCATTAAGTACTAATTTTCAGATTTATTCTTCTATTTTATCATTAAAATAAATGGTAATAGATACCACAAAATTTCCAATTTTAGTCAAAAACACAGCTATAATGCCGTAACAAAATAATCTATAATAACGTAATCTAAATTTTAAAAAACATTTCCATTTTATAACAACGTAAAAAAGCTAACATTAAAACATTAAATATTAAATAAAATCAACGTGTCATGTACAATTGGAATTAACCTCCAGTAAGGTAGTCGAGCCGTGAATATCCGAGCTTAAGGCCCTATAAGCGCTCCCCAGACGCGGTCCACCCGAACAATTCAAAAATATTCATAAAGTTGCAAAGAAAAATGGAACATTTTGCATAGTTCCGGCCTCGGCAGCATAATACATTGTATTATTTCCGATAGAAATGTAAAAGCTTTTAAGGCCGACAGTGTATTTCTAAGGCGCTATCGGTGGTTTTCCACACACCGTCTTCGCATTTACGGGAGCGCCGCCCGCCTAAGCCTTATTGATTTAAAAATACTGGGGTACTCGTCATGTAGAGCAAATTCAAACAGATATTATATGTATATTGTTATGCGACCTCTTTTCTTATTTTAACCAATTTTGTTATTCTGGTTATAATGTTGTCATGTTGAATATGCTTTGAAAAAAATTCAGACGAATATTAAAACTAGTATCAATAAAAATTTTATCTTCATATAGGATGTTTTTTTAATATCATAAAATTTGTTAAATCAGTAAATTCAAATAGACAATAGTTTTGTAAACTTTAAGAGATCTTCATAATATATTTTTTATTTTTTTCTGTTTTGTATTTTTTCTCAGTTCTTAATTTAGAGATCGGTCGTAGCGCAGTTTGTTTGAGTTCGCTTCCCACTCGAGGAAATGAAATATTTAATATTGTCTTGT
>DWNA01002316.1:0-12064 GCA_018249835.1 Heliconius besckei
AATATTTAATTGAACATATATTTCATGGTTTTCTAGAATTCATCCCCTAAGGGTGCAAATAAGGGGTTGAAAGTTTGTATGGAAAAATCTTTAAATCGCCACCGATTTTTATAAAATTTGAAATTTACTCTTAAAAATATTTCATTGAACACATGTTTCATAGGTTATTAGAATTCACCCTTAAATACGCAAGCGAAGCTGCGCGCGTCCGCTAGTATTATATATTTTTAATATACAGAATTTTATATAGTTTTTTCGCTGATCGCTCTTTAATAATATTTGATATATTTAATTACGGAGTGAAATTAAAATTCCAAATTAAGTGAAAAAACAATTTCACACACAAAATACATTCAAAAAGAGGGAATAATTTTACACTTACAGAATGGAAAAAGAAATTTTAAAATACAAAAAAAAACATAAACGCGAAACTGACTCGTAATATCAAAATATTAAGGTTTAAAATTGGTTGAAACTTGAGACCAAACTTGAGGTAAAAACCAGCTGGTTATGTGTTCGATCCCCACTCGAGGAGATGAAATATTTATTTAAATTAATATTTTCATTTCTTCGCTCTGGTCAAAGTCAACTCCGCACTTTACCTCGACGGTAAAGTGCGGAGTTGAGTTCTGCCACTCAATACGCCATGCCTCCAGAATTCGGCAGCCTTCTGCCTATCCTGCTGTGTGTGGGAAACAGCGTGAAGCTGATTTATTTATTTTATTTTTTAAAATTGAAAGTAAGCACAGGGCACGATTAATTAATTTATTTATTAGGAAGCCAACGTTACATACTACAAAAACAGGCTTTTAAACTTGTAACATAAACACAGTTATAAATGTATAACTAGTACTTAAATTAAAATTAAATGTTAAAATTTTACTACTGAATATAAATAATAAAAAATAAATAAAGCCTTTATTCGCTGACCATTTCAGAATTATTGTTTGCATAATTAAAATAGAGTATACAATAAAAATTTAAAAGATTTTAAATTAAAAACATTTAAGAAGTAATTAATTTTAGCAGCCTGCACTATTGCTATATAGGTAAACATAAAACAAAAAAAATTACAAAATACAAAACCAAAATTAAGATCTTAAAAAAAGTTATAAAAATTGTAAGCTCAGTTATGGATTCTTTATTACGTATATAAAATATTTTTTCTGTTGAGCTTTATACAAATGTAAGGAATCATTAAAAACATCAAATTCAGATTTTTGCGCTAATTAATTATCAACACTCAAAGCTCTATTAAGTGGTGGATTTAGGCCTCAATTTTTTGTAGTGAAACTCGTTTTGAAATTTTGGGTACATGATCTTGCATTCAATCTAAGGGTAACAATATTAAGTTCGCCTAAAATCTTTGAACAATCAAGACACTAATTAGTGTAAAAAGCAAAGATCGGCAATATTTCTGCGATGGGATATTTTAACATATTATAATATTTTAATAAGTCATCGTACTTCGTGAACTCTGGAAGATAACATTTTTAAAAACTTTTTTGAATTCGTTCTAATCAGTTTTTATGTGTTTCTAATTGACTTTTAATTAATGAATTAAATAAAATAATAACTGAACTGGAATTCTTAAAAGTCTTAGTAGATCGAATAAAAACCCCCAATGTGCTTAAGATATACAAGTGTGAAGTGAACGCCGCAAGCCATTGTAACCGAACCTCTTTTAATAAATAATAAACATTAAGAAATCTACGTCACGCTAAACAAAAAAAACTCGGAATTGGTTAAAATCCACCGTCGTGGCGCAGCGGCACAAGGGCGTGGCTGTAACGCGACGGTTGCGGGTTCGATCCCAATCGAGGAAATTAAATATTTATTTACATTTATATTTTCATTTCTTCGCTCTCGTGTCGAGGCAGAGTTTTGTTTTAATTATGGATATAAAATAATAATCGATCAAATTGCATTAATGCATACATATTAAACTACTGTCGTCTCTTTTTTTCTTGCGGAACGTACTAAAATAGAGATAAACGTACGTTAGAACGTACTAAAATAATATAGTTTTAATAACCGCGAATAACCGCGTAGCTCTGAATCACCACAATCACCAGTTTCGATGACAGCCCGAAACTAGTTATGCCATGATTTGTAATCAGTTTCTGAAACTAGTGACGCTACGTAACGCCCATGTCTACTAGTTTGTTATTATAAACTTTAATATTGTCTTTGAATTTGAAAGCACTTGCACCTATCATTATTACTGCGCCATGCGCGGAAATTGAAATCATGCGTTTATTCATATTTCATATCCATTGTTTCTGAGTTGTTGTATAGTTAAGTCGCATTGTAAACTACGTGTTTATTTTATATCCAATTTGCCCCTGTTCACATGGTAATTAATTTAAGGAATAAAATAGAGAGGGCGCCATGAGATTATTTATATTTCTTTTGTTATTAAAACTTACATTAGCTAAATTAAATCCTCGTGTTGGTCCTGGCTATGAGTGTAATTATTGTCAGCCAGAACAATTACACATAGCTTTTGGATGTAAGTATTCTTAGCTCAATATATTTTAATAATGTCATTTGAAATGTTGAAAGGAATATAACAACTGACGATTATTATTATTAATCTATTAGTACATACATCTTTTAGAGAATAGCAATAGCAGAGCAATAGTTATAGTAGAATTAATTGTTTAAAAACTTTAATGTTGATTTTACGGATATATTAATTAAATAGAATTAGTGGGAAGCATTTGTAGAAAAAAAAAACTTTTTACATCTTTTATATAAAATGAAGCCAATTAAAGCACATTGCATAGTATTGTGGACTATAAGATACATCATTTTTTAATAACTTCTTATTTATAATTTTTAAGTACCATTTTATATTTATATGGTATAAATTATCTTAATACCATAAAAATACCCAAATCATAGAAACAAATTGCCAATAATATGTTTAATTCAATCTCATGTTTATTTAGTTTGACCAGATTAAACATTGATAACCTTATTGTGGGCAATGTAAGACATTGCATGTTGTTCTGATAATAATGTTAATTATAATTTATTGCTTAGTTATTTCATTTAAATATTTATTTTAAATGCTCATATGCCTCTTTGTTTATCTTATTTATATATATAAGAAAAATCAGCTTTACACTGTATTCCACACACAGCAAGCAGAGGGAACCGTAATGTTAGTGTTAAGACACTTGGTTTCCCACTTTTCTCTAAACTGGAGGCATTGCATACTGTGTGGCGGAACTCAACGCCGTGGTTCACCTTGACCCCAGAGGGAACCCACAATCTGTTGCATTTACAGTTACCGTTTATGCTCCATTACTAGCCTTAATTAATTATAAATTTACAGCAACACTGCAGAACAAATATTAACAAAACAATCAGGAAAATTGTATCTCCTTTAACAATAAATTAGTACTCAATTAAGTCTCCTTACAACAATCATCCCTAAACTGAATAAATAATGTCATCCCACTTGGAACATAAACATACACAAACTAGAAGCTTTGCATCTAATAATCTAAACTAAGTCCTCATCTCAGAGTTGAACGAATGCAAGCAACAAAACTCCTATTGGATTAAAGAATTCAGTACTTATTTTCTCTTACCGACCGATAACCATGACTCCTGTTATATGTAAATTGTGAGAAAGAATCTTTTTGCACCGTTATTGAGGAGAATATGATATTGTTCTTATTCATCAATTTGTAATCAGAAAATCACAATTGAACATGCCCACAGTTAAAATCGGCCCAAATTATTTTTAACAGTTTTTCAAGCATTATTTATTCCTAACTTAGAAAAGAAAAATACATTTTAGAGAACGCAAAAAAAATATATATAACGAAATTAGATAAAATGGTTGTGCATTCAAATTCTCATACGAGTTCTCTACAAATTCTCGTACACTATTTAAAAAATATTAAAGGAAATTATTTCTATTAAACTAATTACAACTACTAATTCTTTTCTTTCAGCCAATACAAATGATATTGTAGTAACATGGACAACTTTCAACGACACACAAGAATCAAGAGTGCAATATGGACAAGATATTATGGATAAAGAGGCAATTGGAACGAGGACCGAATTTATGGATGGAGGGAAATTAAAAAGAAAGATGTGGATACATAGGACATTGTTACCTGAACTCAAATTTGATACCAAATACGGTAGATCTATAAATTACCTATTGTTAGAAAACGGAAGCGGTTAACGTTTTTAAAACAAACACGATAAAAACACATACCGTCTATATGTTTCCAACATATTCGGATAGAGGTTCCACGTTATTACAATAAGTGACATATATCACTCAATAACAACACTACACACTAGATACCTTCCAATCAGAGCTTCCGCCTGCAAGCAACTGTACCTGTTTGACACAATTCCACTGCTTTTATTGTCTTTTTCACCTAAATCTACATACATATTTACATGAGTACGCTAACACTATAATATTTTTTTGAGGTTGTAATGTAGGGGCACAAGCCTGTAATAGTGTATTGTAGGTATTTAGTACAAGTGTGTGGGTTCGATTCCAACTTGGGGGAATGAAATATTAAATATTTAATTTCTTTCCTCTGGTAACAAAGCAAAGCTTGCTGTGTGCAGGATACAGCTTGAAGCTGATTTACAAAAAATATATAATCTTCTAAAATTTTCAATACATATAACTAAAGTGCATATTTTATCACTGTCCCAGTGATTAATTACAATAGATTCTAATGCATGACAGATAATCCTACCCTATATTGCAGGTCAGCAGGTCCTTAATATAATTTATAAATTTGATACTAAGTAGGTATGGTATTTAATTTAAATATAATGTCTCTATGTCTCTATGTCTCTAAATCTAAAACGTAAAAAGAGGAGTGTGGGTTGTTGTAACACTAGGCTCTTACTATTTTTGATGAGACATTTGAGTTTTTCAAAGTTATTGTGTGCTTTCAAGGCAAACGTTATATTTACAACGGTACACGTTATGTTTAACCGATTACGGGACAAAACGCGCTATTGATGGCCCAACTCAGATGGCGCAAGGAATTGTCAGCACCACTTTAAATGGAACCATAGTTTAAACTACTCTATAAAAGCCTAATATAATTCAGAAAAAAAAATTTATTCCCAAATATGAAAAAGTTATTTTTTCAAACAAAATAAATAATAAAATTATCGTTTTAAAATGAAACGCCATTTGTAAAGTATAACATAGGCACGCACACACTTACCTGTCAAAGCGGCAACGTCGCATACGTATGTGTGCGTCACACGAAATACGGGTATGGATAAAAATCGTGAAATGAAAAAAAATTCTACGTCAAAACTGTTGAAGTACCTTGATAAATTTTTTTAGCTCTGGGTTTGAAATATTTTACCCCTGTATAATAAAGTGTCCTGACACTACATGCTCTATGCCTACTCTGTTTTATGCAAGAAAAGCATGAAACTAAAAAAACAAATAAGACAAATGAAAACTATACATCATAGTACTGACAACGAATTGTGGCCCCATTAAAGTCAGCTGCAGATGGCAGATTTGATTCTAAGATTTTTCATAGTTTTTAAACGACTTCTGTAAGAAAAGGAGGTTATCAATTCGACTGTATTTCTTTCTTTTTTTAACCGACTTCTTTTGTTTTTTACCTCATAACTTTTGACTGGGTTGGGATACCGACTTCAAAATACACACACAACACAAGTATTGAACCTGTGACCTTTTTTTATAGTTTATCACGCGGGTTCCATATACGGTTGGTCGGAAATGTTTTCCTTCAAGACTCCGCCCAAAGGCGAGGATTGGGTCGTTCGAGCCGCTATATATGGAGACATGGGGAATAAGAATGCACATGTAAGAGACATATTGAAACTATTAAGTTGTTTGTTTTATATATAGAAATTAGTCTTTTGATTTGCTTACGGCAGGTCGCCAGTTATCTTTAATTTTATAATAGTAAAAACTAACAATGGTTTCAAATATAACATGATGTTTAATTGAGTCTTTCCTACCTTCAAGAGGAGGCGCAATGAGGTCATTTCGCACTCAGACTTTATGTCGATGATTTCACTACAACATGAACACAGACGACGCATTAGTAAGAGACGAGTTTATGAGGCAAATACAGCCTCTCGCAGGCGTCGTGCCCTCTATGACGATAGTCTAAAATATACATTTTATTTCAATCCAGTCCTTATCCTACCTCCAAGACGAGGCACAACGAGGTCATTTCGACCTCATACTACATGTTGGTGATTTCGCTTACGACATGGACACGGATGATGCATTAGTTGGTGATGAGTTCATGAGGCAGATACAGCCTCTCGCCGGCATCGTGCCTTATATGACTTGTCCGGGGAATCATGAGTCGAAATAGTAAGATCTTATTTGTTTTATCAAATTTAGTGATACCGATATTTAATAGACATGTGATTTTTGCTGTAATATTGCTGAGTAATATTTTCCCAATGTAATTGAATTATGTTTTAAAACGGCAAGACACAAGGCAAAAGTTCTCTTTTTTAGAGACATTGCTTGTACAGTCAAGCAGTGCCGCGACGACCGCTTCAAATATTTGATAAACAAGTATAACCTGGCCCTCTTTAAAGAACGAGTGAATAGGCACTACCTAGGCAAGCATGCTCCACCTTCGTCCGCATCGTCACTTACCACCAGGTGAGATAGCGGACAAATGCTTGCCTATCAACAACAAAAAAAAAAGAAAAAAGATAGTTCATATACATAATTATTATAACACATATTACTTAAATGAAATAATAACTAAATTTTATATTATTCCAGCAATTTCAGCAACTACCGCAACAGATTTTCAATGCCCGGAACCTTCGAAAGTATGTTTTATTCGTTCGACATCGGTCCCGTTCATTTTATATCGATTTCAACGGAATTCTACTATTTCTTGGAGTTCGGCTTCAAAATGGTCGCCAATCAATTTGAGTGGTTGCAACGGGATCTTGAAGAAGCAACGAAACTCGAAAACAGGTATGGTTTTGTAAATTTTTATTTTATTTTAAATTTTTTTTCTTCGTCTTATTAGAGTAAGCGTATTAGGTTCTACCAAAAAGGTAAGAAATTCAAATGGGAACTTGTAAATAGATTTTTTTTTCCTATCAATATAAACATAAATTTTCCATAACATAAACTAGAATTGGACTATAGACATGTCTGAATGGACGCAATCGCATCGGTTGTGGGTTCGTTCTGACTCGGGAATGACTCATTTTCATTTCCTTACTCTGGGAAAAGGATAAAACATTGAGTCCTATCACTCAACACGTCATGCGTTGAAAATTGAGCGGTAATGTGGAAAACGGAATGTCTTAACACAAGGTCCCTCAGACTACCCGTTTAAATGCGGGATACACCGTTAAGTTAAATTGACCAGACAACCAATAAATCACGATGGCATCTTAATAATAACAACTATTCAAAATTTTGCACCATTCCCTCTAGAAATATTCAGTAAATTTTCCTTTAAGATCAAAACGTCCATGGATAGTAATATACGGTCACCGCCCCATGTATTGTGGGAACATTCGGGACGATTGCTGGAACAATTTCCTACCAAATAGAGTTGGTCTCCCCGTTCTAGGATGCGGTAAGTGTATCCAAGTATTCTTAAATTGGTCTCTTTTTAGGAGGAAACGGCCTTGGATAGTGCTCTACGGGCACAGACCTATGTACTGTAGTAATTCCGACGATATAGATTGCAGTGTCGAGTATACGAGGAAAGGCTTGCCATTTTTGGGGATTTATCGTGAGTTGCTTTATATTTTGTGTAGAGATTAGCTTCGTTTTTAATTTCACGATGTATCCCGCTAGTGTCAAGTGGCGTTGGGTGTGGTGGGACTCAACGCTGCGCTTTCTCTTTCAAGAATGTGAAAATAGTTAATTTCCCTGGGTGAGAATCGAACCCTTAATCATCGCGTTTAAAGTCAGACGTTGTTCCACAGCACTATCTGTTCCTTCATTCTCGTGCATATGAAAATAACAGGAATACATACTCTACAAAGTGCTTTACTGTGAACAATGACAACGTTATTTAGAAAGGAGAAAATATTTCACACCTATCATTTAAATAATTATAATAATTATAGGTGTGAAATATTTTATTAATTTTTTAATATTTTTTATTTGCAAAGAAGTAATATTGAATTTAAAATTAAACGATTTTACTTGCACTTAGTATTGCTATTTACATATACTACTAAATATATATATTCTAACAATGAAATAACATAAAATGAAACTTTCATTGGAAATAGGTCTGGAACCTTTACTCAAGCAATATGGCGTAGACCTGGTGATATGGGCGCACGAACACAGCTACGAGCGGACATGGCCGTTATACGAC
This sequence comes from Heliconius besckei, assembly GCA_018249835.1. Classification (NCBI taxonomy): domain Eukaryota; kingdom Metazoa; phylum Arthropoda; class Insecta; order Lepidoptera; family Nymphalidae; genus Heliconius; species Heliconius besckei. Next base: position 8,370 of record DWNA01002316.1, read on the forward strand.
TTAAAAGTGTACAACGGATCCTACGAACATCCTTATGTTAACCCCCGGTGAGCTTCCACTAAGTAGCTATGTGTTTCTATTAACTAACACGCGTGACTTAGCACCATTTATAATATAATAATAGTGAATTTTCAAGTGTCACCCAGTTTTTTTTAGTTTATGAAGTAAATGTATAAAAATAAGAAAACTAAAACTCCATTGGCCATCGTGACACAGTTGCACAGTCAAACACAGTTGAACTTTATTTATGTCGAGTATCGTTTGAGCCCTTCACAAATCGTAAACTATTTATTCTACATATAGGCAACTTGGTATTTGACATTTCAAGAATTTTGCTCAGACATTTTTGTGTCTGACTCGCACATAGCCAAGTCAAATTTTGTGCTTTAATTACGTCCTAAGTGAACACATAACTTGGCATACATAATATCTATTCTTTTGTCGGTGTAATTCGAGAACGATCTATTATTTAATATTCAACTTGGCTCTCGTTTCACATTCGTGTTTGTGATGGGGTTACTTTTACAGTAATTCAAAATGTGTAAAAAAATTTAATTTATGGTACACCATAAAAGTTTCGTAAAAATTGATTCAGTCATTTGGACAATCAAATTATTATGTACGTGTCGATATTTCTCGATTAAACTTTTAAGGTCAATTAATTAAAAGGTTATCTATATTTTGGCGGTAATTCATTTATTTTATGAAAATTTGTGAATGAATACTTTTTGAGATTTATTGATAAGGTAAATAATATTTCGATTAATATTTAATATTATTTACTTCTTATTTTATAGTTACTCGCATTTTTCTGTTCATTGAAAGTATTCTTGCAAACTTTAACCCTTAAGTAAATGAAGCAAAGCGAAAACTTGGAATTTCATGTTGAATTTATAAGAATAAAAAATATATAGTTTCATAAATATTTTAAATGAAAATACTAATAAAAATTACACTTTTACTAATAGTAATATAAAAAAATAAATATTCAAAATAATAAAAAAATATGTAACGTATTTAAGGGTTAATTTTCTATTATTTTTCACAATCGATCTCTTTTGATTACATTTTTATTGTTTTATTTACTATTACATATAATATTAATATTATAAATTAAATTATTAAATAATATTTAAATAATTTTGTATGTAATTTACAGAGCTCCCGTTCACATAATAACGGGGTCGGCCGGCTGTCAGGAAGATACCGACAAATTTAACCGTAAGTTACTTTGCTACAGTTTTTACCATTACATGAATGCAAAATCTAAAAGAAAGTATTTTACTTTGTTTATCGTTATTAATTACTAACGACCTTCTTGCCACTTCGACCGCCTGAACATAATACAACTATTTTATTTACGAACCATTTTAAATAAAACAAACAGTAAATGTTAAAGACAGTTCACCAAAATAAAATTGTGAAAACTGTATTTAAATTGGTTAAACAGTTTCTAAGATTGACTTGCACAAACGTACAGACAAACAGAATAAAAACAATTGAATTTCATTGTATTGATATATTATGTCCCTAACAAAATATTTTCTCATATATCTTTCATATACAGATGACGATCTGTTACATTTTTATTATATGTTTTTTTTTTTATAAAATACTATAAACTAAAGCAACTAATAAACGATTTTCATGAGAAATGTTAAGATTATCATGCATATATAAGAGTGCAAAAATAAAATGAAAATGTCATAAACAAAAATCAAGTCTCATCGAAAATAGATTTTATTGATATAAATTCTTATTTTTAATAAGCCTACAATATTTTCATACTAGCTCATCCCCCGGAGTGGTCGGCGTTCCGTTCCGTGGACTACGGGTACACGCGGTTTGAGGCTCATAATAAAACTCATTTGTATATTGAACAGGTACGATATATATATTTCTTTATTATATGTTATAGTTTATATCTAACTAATCAAGGTGTGGTCTAAAAATTTGGTTCTGAAATAAAACAAAACCATCTTCACCTACCTGTGCCTACACTGCGTGCGCGGGCACACCCTAGGGTTGGCAAAGGGAATCTAGTTTAAGACACTTCCTTCCCGTGTTAATTTGTATTTAGTTTCAATAGCGTTTAGAGTGACACACTTGTCTCAGACCGACCTCAAACCAGTGGCGTAGTGGGGTCGTCATGCCCCTGGCGCCGCTCATAAAGGGGCGCCAAATAGTCCGCAAAACTATTTAAACATACATATGAAATTATATTTTGTCGCTTGGGGGGCGCTGTAAAAGTATTTTGCCCCTGGCGCGAGCTAAGCTCGCTACGCCACTGCTTCAAACGCACGTTTTTAAAATGTTGTATCTTTTAATTTGTTAAGTTTACCTAAATCGCTGTAATAGCATATAGCCCGTAGTCGATATAAAAGTTACCAACCATTGCGGAAATGGGCAGATTGAGGAGATGGGGTAAATGCGAAATCTCATTTACGTATTGCGACAGTGTGTGCGTAGTTGCGACAAGTTTTTCATTTCGCCTGTTCGAGAATCGGTATAGTATTTCGTATTCTTCTTATATTATTAACCGAAATCGATATAGTGTTCTTCTTATATCCGTAAGCGAAATCCATATCGTACTCTTCTTAGACCTTCGGGTCTAAGAAGAGTCCTTACTCATATCCGTAACGTTTCACCCGTAACTCCTAATATGGTAATAACCTCTCTATTTCTATTTCCCAGGTGGATGTGGACCTCAAGGGTCAGGTGATCGATTCCGTGTGGATTGTCAAGGATAAGCACTGGCGTTATGATCTATAATACTATATCTTAGGTTTTTTTATTATATTGATGTGATAATGATATATAGTGATATTTTGATTTTCAGATAGATATTTACGTAATTTTAAAAATTTTGAAATAATATTACAATTGTAATAATATAATGTTCCCTTTTTAACATTTTTAAAGTAAGACCTATGACAGTTTTTGTAAAATGATAGTTAATTTTTTTTTTATTTAAACGTCTCAATAAAAAGTAATTTGAAACTATTTTTGTTTTTTATTGCATTACCTAAAATTTTGTTGATTCTAATATAAATTCACGTACATACTTGTATTGAATGTTATAAATTTATAACAATATGTCACTACGGTGGTTAACACTAAAGTTCATAAAAAACTCCATATTAATAGGAAAACATTGTGTTCCTTTTTTATAATAAAAATATTCGAGGCTATTATTCTATTAGTTTTGGGGTAGGTAGAAATAACCTAGTGGTAAGCTCAATTATCCATTTTCTGCACAATTAAAACGTTACTATTTACTATTATCATTTTCAAATTTTATTGTAAAACCACGGGACTTGGCCGCTTGAACTTAACGAATATTTATTTATAATATTTAAATATTATGAATGAATAATTGAACAGTTGACAGAAAATACTTCTTGGTTTGATCTTGATCTAATATTAATGTAATTTTAATTTAAATCATATGTATAGAGACTCGGGATCCTACAGTCAAACTCACAAAGAGTTTTGTAGGACATAGTTTAACTTTTTTATATATTGTAAAATGGTATTAATAAAATTAAATAAAAAAAAAAAAACAATTGTAGTGTAAGTGTATGGTTATTTATACTATTGTGTACTTAATATATCGTAATTTAAATCTTAACGGATTTTATTTTATTTTCTTTATACAATTTGCCTCATAAACTACATAAAATGTAAACATAGTT